>JABXWE010040139.1:0-12454 GCA_014611495.1 Limonius californicus
CTCCACAGAGCAGCTCTCGTATCAAAAACTATAAGCGAGGAACTTAACAATGTTTTAGCAAAAGTAGCGAAAGTTATAAATTACATAAAAAACAGTCCATTAAAAGCAAGGTTGTTCGCAAAACTGTGTAAAGATATGCGAGCTAATTACACGTCACTTCTGTACTATTGTGAAGTGCGCTGGCTATCTCGTGCAAAAGTGATTCAAAGGGTACTTGAACTCAAAGAAGAAATTGCTATGTTTCTCGAGGAAAATCATAATGAAGACGGCAATATGTTTAGGGATGATAATTTTATTGTTAAACTTACATATTTGGTTGACATTTTTGAAAAATTGAGTGTTCTTAATAAATCAATGCAAGGACCGCAAATGCATTTGCTTATACAAAAAGACAAAGTGAAAGCATTTATTAAAAAAGTGGAGCTATGGAAATCAAATTTGCAAAAAAATAAGATTGACATGTTTCCACGTTTAAATTTATGCGCCCAAGATAACATAGAAGCAAACAAAAATCTCTTTGTGGAACACTTGAATGGTTTGTTGCTTCAATTTTCGAATTATTTTGGTGATCTTGATTTTACAATGTTTGCGTGGATACAGAATCCATTTATCGACGAAGAAGATGATGAATTTGGATTGACAAGTATTGAAAAAGAAAAATTGATTGAATTATCTTGTGATACTACATTAAAACATAAATTTCAGACTGTATCTCTGGTTCAATTCTGGTTGAATCTTCATACAGAATATAACACTTTGTCAAACAAAGCTTTGAAAGTACTGCTGCCGTTCGCAACATCATATTTATGCGAAACGGGATTTTCTGCCTTGGCTGCAATGAAATCCAAATATCGAGCTCGTTTAGTTGTAGAAAAAGAGCTACGAGTAGCTAGGTATATCGTCACAAACACCAAAATTTGATAAACTTTGTGCTAATAGACAAGCACATCCATCTCATTAAAAACAATAATAAAATATCGTTTTCCATTAGTTTGAATGAATAAATTTTATAAGAGTAAAAATGTTTGTGTTTTTATTTTATGAAATCTTCAGGGGGGGGGCGCCAAATGATTAAATATTTTTAAGGGAGGCGTAGTAACATCAAGTTTGGAAACCACTGTATTAGGGTACCTAGTAGAACATTGTAAAAAAAATATAAAATGCAAGAAAGCGCTTGTCTAATAAAGTTCTGTATTTTATTGTTTTATCTTATACATAGAACTAGTTTGTGCTGTAATTTGTTATACGAAGTATAAAATAATGCTAATTCAAACAAGTGTTTCCCAATTAATTTTAAAAAGCCACTTTACGGTTTTTCCAAGATTAAAGTTTAATTATTTACGAATAGATAACACGTTACTTCTGGACCAGGGTATTTGGCACATGCAAATCACTGAAAAACGACCAAAACAGGGTCCAAAGTTCTTTAAAATACCGCAATTTTTAGACACCCCAAAAGAGCCTTAGGATTTATAGATCATCAAAACTTAGGCCCATTAAAAAAAATGGTTGAAAACCACCACAAAAATACTTAAAAAAATCTTACAAAATCTCTTGTTTTTAGACACCCCAAAATACTATTACTGTAACTCGTGAATAGAAAACTCATTGACGCAATCTCATCCCAAAAATTACAGACCACTCAATATTTATCACTTCAGAAAATTGTTAAACTATTACTAAAATCATTAAAAATGTGCAACAATTGCACAAAATTTCATCATTTTTAAATGTTCCAAAAATATCGTAATTTAAAAATATTTAAAATAATTATAAAACAATAACAAAAAACAGTATTTCATTACCTAAATATTGGTTTTCTGGTAAACTGGAAAAATCTGGAATTATGAGGGTATTTCACCGACAATGGCAAAAACGTTGCGATTAACCGTGGTGGGCGTGTAGGAAAGATCACAATAACGTATTAAATTTGAACGTTTTATTTATGTACGAGAGCATGTCAGCATAAAAAAGAAAATAAACCATACAAAATAGTATGTATATTATATAACAAAACAGAAGTCAGCTTACTGCTGTATCAAAAATGCTAACGAAATTTATTTATTGTACAAACAATTACATTATGAAGAAAAGAACACACACCAGAGTAATTAAAAAATTGAGACAAAGGCGTTATGCCTATTTCAGCTTAGAAATTTCCAGTTTCTTAAATTTTACACAAGTCCAATCTTCAAACTAACACTATCGGTCCTTAATCATCATTTTGTTCCAAAGGCAATGGCACGGCGTTGTGCTCTTGGTATAAATCAGGAAAAGAAGTAGATTCCTTTTCCGACTTGAAGAAGATCTTCTGCTCCATACTTACTGCATATGAGAGGGATACCTTCATGTCACTATCCACGGACAAACCTAGAAAAAGTACAATGTTAATATGTTGTGCGTTACTTTGTAACTTATTACCTATGACAAGTACTTCTCGTCCAAGTTTCTTTAATACTGGGTCCATATAGTTTTTGGTATTCCCACTTTTGGTAGTTACAATGCCCCTTGCTTCCTGCAAGGCATAAAGGGATGTCGTATATTTGTCCGTACTAGACTTGTTGCGTTTCATTTCCCACAGAATGGAAAATTTTTCATCATTTTTATGCAATAAAAAGTCTGGTATACATGGTGTTATAGATTTATCTTCTGTATCTTTTATTTGTAAGTCAACACTGAGCTGAAATGATTCTGCATCATTCAAAGCTTTGTACATGACGCATGATATTCTGGTCTCATTCACAAATGTGGGATTAATTTTTTCAAGTTGTTTCAACATTAAAGATATCTGTTCGTATACCTTTAACATCTTGCTCTGTAACGCTTTCTCGTTGTTCATGAGAGACAAGGAGATGTCGTTAAGTAGACTAGTGCATGCGGTTGTAGCAATTTTCCAATGGACTACTACAATTTCTCCTATTATGTTAAATAATGCCGCTTGAATTTCTGCATTAGGTAGTTTGAATTTTCTACCTCGATCTCCTCCTTCAGGATAGGTCACGTAGCCTTGATCCATCAGAAAGTTGAAGACTACTTCAGAATCAATTTCGCCTTCATTTTTCTCAGCCATAAGATCATACAATTCTACAAGATGGGTAATCATGGTTTTATCATATCGCTTGAACTCAATCATCTCCCCCCTCACGAGCTTCATAATTTCTGGTAGAACTTTGTCACATTTAAGTATCATGTAAAGATGATTAATTCCGTCAGTCTGATTCCAATAGTTTACTGCCTTTCCACTTTGTAAATACTGTAAAACAGACCACAGGGAAAAAATTCGGTTCCCCACCTTATCAAAATAGCCATTATACCGAGATTCTACAAAATCCATGATCTTTTTTACATCTAGTTCCTTAGTGTCATTTAGAAACTCTTCCTTTCCTTCAAACTTCACTAGCTCCTTATTCTCTACCAACTTCCGTATAAGGTTCTCAACTTCCTCTCTGGTTGCACCATAAAATGGCACCAATTCTTCATTTGATGCAAAGCTCTCAGGATCATCAAGAAACTTCAATACGATTAAATTGTTCAAAGGCTGCGAATACCCAAGACCACTTATGAATGACACTCCAGTAAGCAACGCCCCAGCAACAAGACTGCATCCCTTTGTGACTGATCCTAATAAACATGCTAAATCATCACACATAGTTTTAAGTTTCGAGACTTTGTCGTCACGTGGGTTGTCTTTAGGAATTCTATCCAGTGCACTAGCAGTAATGGCGTCGTATTCATCGACTAATATATAAACCTTGGCGCCATTAAAATGGTTGTACAAAAATTCGGTCAAATTTTTCAAACAGTCGTTGAGCCTTCGCTCAGTGTACCGTTCAACATGACACCAGTCTCTGCAATAGTTTTGACAAGCAGCATTTCCTTCTTCATCATCTGGCACCAACTTCTTACTGGTTTTCAAATATGGATGATCTTTGAAAGCGTCATGCACAGCCAGTCGACAACGCATTTCTGCGTCTCCAACGGAATTTATTTTTGCATCTTTGAAGTCAAGGTGTATCACTGGGTGCCTGCCAAGATGATCTTCCACTAAGTCCTTATTATTATCATCGGTGATGATGCGAGTCCCCTCAAATAGTTTATAATTTTTTCTCCCTTTTGCTGGACCATTCACGGATGAAGAAGCCTCTCCAGTTGTTTTGTCGACATCAATCTGCAAGAACTCTCGCACCATGTTCAAGTGCGACGATTTGCCGAAGCGGCGAGGAGCAAAGATGCCATAGCTTTTTTTCTTTAGTAAGAAGCTCCGGATGAAATGCGTGTGGTCCACAAAGCCAGGCATGTTTCTAACCTCTTCAAAGATCTGCGTTGTTTGGTTAATTAGGTCCGGTTGAGTCTATATAAATATAAAACAACAATTGTTATAATCACCGGACTTAAGACCCAAATTTGAACTATTACACCTACTTTACAATCCTTAGGACTGGTACTGCTACTTTGTCCAATCGGGTTATCCATTTTTGCTCGTTTTGGATTTGGGTCAGCCATCAACTAAAAACGTAACTCTATTAATGAGTTATAAATACACAGAAGTACTTAAGATAAAAAAATTAAAAATTCCAGAGAATTTCAATGAAGCAACTCAAATGATAAATACTAATTTTAGCAACAGATTCTATAAAAAATAAAGGTATATATCTTAGCCTTGCCCCACATTGCCTCGACACTGCGCAAGCGGTACAAACCAGGATCATGATGATAATAATAATAATAATACAGAGACATTAACAAACATAATTAAAATATACATCTTGAAAACGTGGGGAATAAAAAAATCATTACAAACCATTAAAATACATAATTTTAACTTAGTCAGGCCTTTCTATAATTAATACAAAATTTCAGTACAAGCTTAAGCAGGCTTTCTGTTTGTAATTACTGTGTACAATCAACTGCTGCGAGCGCGTGCACTGGTAGTTTTAATAAAATTAGTCCCCTTTTTAGTAGTTTTCATATTCTTATATTCTTGAGCGAAACTCGATGTCTCAGCTCTATCATAAGAAAAGGAAAAACGATAGAGCAAATCTGAAAAGAGGTTCTTAAATGGGATTGAGTAAGGTCCGTTTTAAGCCAAATTTGCATATTTTTCCATATTTGGAAACTGAAGTAATGACGTCATCAAATTAAATTTTTCCAGAAACATACCTATATTTTGGCATATTTAAAAAGAGCTAATTTTTCTGAACAAATTTTGTAGAAAAAAAATTTGCTATCTTTTTCCGTTAAAAAATTATAAGCAAATTTGTAAAAGAAAAAGTATAATCAGAAATTCGCAATCGTCACGATTTAAACAAGTAGCCTTTGGAAACAAATAGCAAAGTCGCATCTGTCAATAATTAAACTAATGGTTGACAAATATTGTTTTGTTGTCATTTGTCTTTGAAAAATGTTCACGCACAACGAAAAAGTCGACATGGTATTAGTTTATGGGGAATCTGAAAAGAACCCTAGAAGAGCAGTTCAGTTATAAGCCCAGAGATATCTCGAACGTGTTATTCCAAGCTTAAAAATATTTGCAAGATTGGAACGCAATTTATGTGCAAATAACGAGGCATTTTCTTCTCGAAAGGGGAGAAAAATTGTTAAAAGGGTCAATTCTGACAATACTGTTGCCACTGTTTTGCAGTATTTTGAAGACCATCCAAGGAACTCGATTCGCAAGCCTGTCGTGAGTTGAATTTAAAATATAGTTCGGTACGAATAATTTTGAAAGGAAATCGTTATCACGATTATAAACTTCACAACTTAGAACACTTGTCGGATCAACATCAACAACGAAGAATTAATTATGTTGCCCAAGTGATGGAAAACTTAGAGATCAATGACAATCGGTTTTTTCAGCATGTGTGGTGGACGGACGAAAGCCGTTTTGTTAGTAACGGTAAGTCCAATAAAAAAATTAACATTTTTGGCCTACTGAAAATCCACATTTTGTCAATCCGATGGAAAACCAAGGACACTTCGAAATTAACGTTTGGTGTGGTATTATTAATGGACATTTGATTGGTCCATATTTTTACGAAGGAGTTTTACATAGTGAGCGATATTTGCAATTTCTTCAAGAACAACTGTGCCTGTGCTTCTCGAAAATGTGCCATTGCAGCTGCGAGCAAACATGTGTTTCCAGCATGACGGAGCTCCACCGCATAAAGCAATAATTGTCCAACAATACTTAAATGAAACTTACGGAGAACATTGGATAGGTATAGATGGACCGAAATTTACAGAACACCATCTGTTAACTTGCAACATTTAAAAGAAAAAATCAGAAATGCTTGCGATGAAGTATCTAGAGAAATGTTACGTAAGGCTTCAGTGAGAGAAGTAAGGCGGAGATTGGATAAGTGTTTAGAAGTAGGAGGTGGTTACATTGAAAATTTGTTGTAGTGATTATCTACATACTTTGTTTCTTTCTTTAAATCGTGACGATTGCGAATTTTTGATAATAATTTTTTTTTATTGCTATAATTTTTTAACGGAAAAAGATAGCAAATTTTTCTCTAGAAAATTTGTTCAGAAAAATTACCTCTTTTTAAATATGCCAAAATATAGGTATGTTTCTGGAAAAAATAAGTTTGATGACGTCATTACTTCAGTTTCCAAATATGGAAAATATGCAAATTTGGCTTAAAACGGACTTTACTCAATCCTATTTAAGAACTTCTTTTCAGATTTTCTCTATCGTTTTTCCTATACTTATGATAGAGCTGAGACATCGAGTTTCGCTCACCCTGTACATTTCTGTATTCCTATTTTTGAAAAAATTGGTTTGAAATCATCGTGAAATTTAACATCTTTCATTCATCTATTTTGATTGTTTCTACAACTAAAGTAAAAAACATTTTACGCATTTCAATTACCTCTTCATTATCAATAATTTCTTGATTTCTAAAGTTTAGAGAATATTTATACACTTAACAAGCTCTATTTGTTTGCTGTAATGCTACATAAAACTACTTAGAACAGGGTTTTGTTTGTTTATACATACACATTTTTGAAATTATCAATTCCAGACTAGATGTGCACTACCCTATCGGATACTAATCTCTTTTACTGGAACATGACAAAAACGCAACGTTCAGTAATGAGTAATATAAAATTTTCATAATAATTCAAAAATTCAAAAAAATGACCAATACTAGAGAGAACAAAGTCGTAGCAGAATATTATACACCATTAAAACCAAGACAACCATCTGGACTCCAGCAATTTAAAACTAGTTACAAACCTTTTACTCAAGATAAAAAACTAAATATACCAAAAAATATCAGTGAAGTAACTCAAATGAGAAATCGTAATTTTGCCTTTGAATATCTCAATTCAACCCTAAATAAAAAACTAACAAAAACAAATTTTTGCAATTCTAAATTTAAAATACCTACATACATATGTGGCTAAATTCAGTGGACATTAAGATTGCATGTACAAGAAAAACAAATTGGAGCAAAAGGGAACAAATCGGGATAGAGAAGAAAAACAAAATAAAAAACCATTCGATAATGTAGAACATAAAGTTGGTGCTCATAGAAATCGAAGTTTAGATGAGGAATCATGTGAATTAATTACTAAATCTTTACAAAATTTTCAGTCATAAATGGATAAACTTGTTTCATATATTCCTTCTTTCAAAATCGATGACATTTTTATGTAAAATTCTAAGATAGCATACAAAAGAGGTCAATAAATTATAGATGATACTATTTATTCATAGTTCTAAAACGAATTGAATTTAATATTCTGGCGTTCCTGATAAAGATGCCAGTGACTATCACGTGCAACGCAAATAACTTATCAATACCTACCGAAATAATATCTGGTGATCTTTTGGTGTAAAAGTATATCGGCCGTTTACGATTTCTGACATTATTTTTAGTCATAAAAAACTGTAAAATAAGTAGTTTTTTTAAAAGAAACGATGAAAACAATTTTTGTTAATAAAAATCATAATCAAAGGTAAGAAGATTGGGTTATAACTAGAAGATGCTCGAAACGATGACTCTCGATATACATGTAATAATAATTGAATTAACTTGAAATTGTTGTCAAAATCAACTTTTGTAAAACTAATCAGAAAAAATTCAACTTTTTTAGTCACTTGAATTACATTTATTTTAATGATATAATCAAGAATGGGTGTTAAGTTTATTCGCCTTATAAAGTAATCCCGAAACACAATTAAGGGTCTTACCGTTGATTGATTTTCTATCCTAGTTGCTTACACTGTCATAATACTGTTAACTTTCACAAACAAGTTAGATTTAATAAATTGTTAATCTGTACAACAGTTTTGTCTTAAAATTTCATCAGGTTGTTAATAACTAAAAATGGTGTTGCTACAAATTTCTTGCATGAAAACCACATGAAATAAGCTGTTAGGGTAAATCAAGTTTTGTGTCGCTACGTTACTAACCCCTAGTAATCGAGAATTCCAAAGTCGAATTATTTACTAACTTTAATAATATGCCATTTTCTGATAAATGAAATTATTCACTAATAGTAAGTATATGAAATAACTGCAGCCTAGTGTTGTACGCTTTGCACAACTTTTCTGGGTCTTGTAATTACCAGACTAACCATGGAAAAAATTACCTACATTATGTTACAAGTCAAACAGCTCTAAACAGATATTTCAAATTCCTATGCAATATTTTAAAACGGGATTTTAGTATGAATTGTTATTCCTCACATCACACATAAATAGTAAACTATGATAAAGTATAAAATTTATAAAACATCAACAGGTTTTTAAAAGTCTACATTGTAGTTTTAGGTTATTACCACTTAAAATGAGTACGCGAACGTATATTGTTGACAACTTCACAGTAACAGATTAATAAATATAATTATTTTATAATTTACTGTCATGTTTTGGATGTGAACGTACCTCCTGCCTTTTAAAAAAAATACAAGAGTAACAATGTTCCATGTTCGAGCCCAAAATCACCCAATTTCTGATTTATTAATTTTATACTTACTTTATTGAAATACGACAGTAGGTTCCCAGTTATTGCTGAATTATTTGATTTACTTGAATTTTCGAGAAATTCTACACAACTTTTGCTGAAAATGAAGGGAAGTAACCATTACAGTAGGAATGTTAGAATAATTGGAACAGAATAGCTTTTACCGAGGCTAAACACATCGAATAGGCCTCTTAAGACGAACTATAGGTATAGCAGATTTAATAAGTATTGCAAAATTTTACTCACTAAATGAAGATGAAGCGAAAATCAAGCCAACTGTCGCAACGCAACCACGTGGAGAAAATGGCGATGACTACAGATTATAAAAGTTTTACAGCATTATGCCAATGTTATCAACTCGTATACACACAGTGGCGCCCACTATGAGATGGATAAACAAGTATACCGGTTCGTATCTTCACTCAACGGTTAAAACTTTTACTAATCTCAGAATATAATTAGTATATTTCATTACGAGTCTGGAAATAAGGATTTTTCCGTGCGCGCGTGACAAATTCTCGTAATACTGTATCTTTTTTTCTATATCGAAGCACGTCTTTTCCAATAGAATATCAAAAGCGTTATTGTCCATTCTTAAAAAGTTTTTGAATGATTCCGGATCATCTCCACGCAATTCATTATGAACAAGTGATATGCTGCCTTTCTCGTTATCTCGTTCATGTATCCACGGCCTCACCCACCATCTTCTCTTTCTGTTCAAAATAAGAGCACCTCCTGCTATTATTGTAAGCAACAGAATTTCTTCCTCATCAAGAACCATTTTTTCACTCAAAAGTCAAAGCTGTCACTATTCAGATATATCACCACACCAGAATGAAGAAAGTTGGTACACTAAAAAGTCCCTACGAAAGAATTTAGTTTCAAAATTCAGTTGCGCAGTGTGAACACTGTGTGCAACTTGCAACAAATCGTTTTTGTTGCAGCAACAGTTGCTGCAACTTGTTGCATAGTCTGAATCCTCCTTTACTAATCTCAGAATATAAAAATTGCTACTAATTTAGCTTATATGTAAACACCGATTAAAACTGAAAATGTTTCAAAAATCGTACCAGTTATAATCAGGATTCACAATAAATACTAATTAGTATATTAATACTTAAAATTAAATATATATATATGTTAACTGTGGAAGGTAACAAGCTCTCAAACAAAACGCAACTACAACTCAATTACACTTTTTATTTCCTTTTAACAATTATTATATAGTGGAGCGCACAACTCAATAAACGAACGCTCTGCTGCTTCTCCCAAACTGCTCCTGCGTCCCTTGACTTGCGCCGGTTCCCTCGGTTCCGTTCCGGGAGGCTCGGCAGTAGTCGGTACGGCGGGCAATTTGAAAAGCAAGTTAACACGGCCATTCTGACTTCGGAGCGTCCTCGCGCCGGGAGAAAAACAGTAACAAGTCACACACAGCACAATTAAATCATGCAAAACCTGATACATGCCGATTTATTTATCGTGGGGTCGCCACGACAGTATTACGAATTTGGGCTCGAGTTTTATGAGCTCGCCCCAATGAGTCATTAGGATCTGGAGCATTCTTCGGCGATGAGGAATCGCCACATGGTCGTATTGACCTACGTAATATTGTTGCTCAATGTGAGATCCTAGGATCACCGCGTCATCATTTTGTTACCAACATATTTAATTCCAAGAAGCCGCATGCAGCGTATTGGATTTCATTCCTCTGCACTAGTGTGTGCAAGTTACGTCACTGCAATATTCGATATAAATTACTTACTAACACCGATGATTGAGAAGTATCCCAATCAACGCCAACACATTATCAGTGAAATCATGCGATTAACTAGGTCACTGAAATATCCAAGAAAAACTTACTAACACCGTTGACCAAGAAGTATCTCAATCAACGCTAATACATTATCAATGAGGTAATGCAATTACTAACCTAAGCAGTAGTATATATATAGTTACGCATAATAATTATGAGAGCAGTTATTGCTCAGTTATTAAAGCTTGATGTCTAAATTGTTGACACAACTTTAAGAGAATTGTAACTCCGTTTTTCAAATAAAGTTTTTAAAAATATAACAATAAAATTTGAAAACGTAATTGGCGCAGTCGTGGCGGATTTTCGAGTGATCTGCCTTATGCAAAAAGACAAACCAGTCTGAAGAACCAACATACCAAGGAAACCCACTGTTATCGCTACAGCCCAAGGTATTTTCAAATTTGGAACCCCAACAACTCAGGAAGCAAGTAAACACCTAGAACTCCAACAACATCAGAACCGCGACAACCAGTCAAGGAGGACCGCTGATCAGGAATTCAACAATAGGAAGCTTGTAACTCCAAGAGTCAAGGTACCAAACGAAAGAAAAAGGTTCGCAAAAATAATATTACTAATATAGTATTAGTGAAAGATTTTATCCCACACAGAGTAGGCAGATTGAGATTGTTGTGTGATATAAATCCTTCTTAGGGAAAGCTTTACTAACGTAAAATCAAACCCGAAACATTGTCAAAGTAAAGACTTGCAATAGGTTTTTATAGATAATTCTTCAAAATTGCAAAGTGAATATGACAACACAAAACCCTCATATTCCAATTGCTGAACAAGCAATTGCTGCTGCACGTCATTATGGTGAAATCTTACCAAAATTTGATGGTAAAATAGGAACGTTAGATTCGTTTTTATGGAAAATTGAACAATATCATGCTAGATATGGTACAACGACAGATGCAGTCTTGACTAATTACGTATTTTGCCTAATTTGTAATAAATTAAAAGGTGAAGCAAATGAATTAGTGGCACTTAGGTCAGATATTAAAACTTGGCCAGAACTTAAAGCATTATTAGAAATAAAATACGGAGACTATACAGATAAAAAGGTACTAGCTCAACAATTCAAAAATTTAAAAATTGGACATAATGAATCATTAACGGATTTCATTGACAAAATTAAAACTATGGAAAATAGACTAAATTCAAAAATAATGTCAGATAGTACGATCTCTGATGCCAGAAAAACAATTTATAGGGAAATAAATGAACAAACAAGTATAGAAGTTTTATACAATAGTTGCCCCGCGTTACTTCAAACTATTTTAGACGTAAAAGAAAAGAAAACCATGGCAGAAACCATAAGCGTAGTTCTAAATTATGTTGAAAGGCATATGAACTCAGAAAAGGAAATAAAAAAGCCTAATTTCCAAAACCAAATGGTAAATAATTCGAATAAAATACAAAAGGGAAATAAAAATACATTTTCCAATCAAAACCAATTTTTCAAGAAATCAAATTATAATCAAAACCCAAATAGCTCTCAAAAATACTACTTTAATAAAAATAATAACAAATACTACACAGAAGTAGAGCCAAATCGTGAAAAAATTAATGTGTTTAAACCCAAAGGCTATTTTAGCAAGTATAACGCAGAAACTAATCAAAATACCCCAATGTCAACTAGTGGTATTAGGAACCAAGAAACCCC
>JABXWE010040140.1:0-35372 GCA_014611495.1 Limonius californicus
ACCCACCCACAGACAGACATTTTTTAAAAACCACTTTTTTGGGTTCCTAGAGACCCAAAACGGATATTTCCGTTAAAATCTCGATTTCGAAAATTTTCATGAATTCAATACTTACCCTATACCTATAAGGTATGGGAAAGTAAAAATGCAGTGTTAATTATGTATTTGAAATAATTTGAACATAAAGGTGAATCAGGTAGAAAGTTTAAAAGAGGTTAAACACAAACCGGAGTGACTCACGCACAAACTAAATATCATTTTTTTTATCATTACTAAATAACATCGATTAAAAGAAGTTTCATATTTTGAACACAATTAAAAATGACTGAAATAGATAAACATTATTGGATTTAATTAACATGGACCACTTAATTTTAATAAAACAGTTTAATCGCTGTCGTCTTCATATTCCTCGTCTTCACTGTCCGATGAATCATCACTTAAATTAATTATTAAAAGTTCTACCTTGTCGACTATAATTTCACGATGCTAGCAAGATTTTATAAGATCTTCTGTGTGTCGTACACAATTTTTCCATTCATTTTCACCGCATTGATTTAAAGCTTTTTCCCACATTTTTATAACTTGCTCATCAGTAAAACCTTCGCGCCCGATATGTTTGACGTAGTAGCGTTTAGTATTCGCTCAAATTAATTCTATTTTTGGAACCACTGAACACTGTAAGTGCTATCTCTTTTCGTTTCACAAGTCACTGCAGTGCATTTCATAAACTTTATAGCGCTAATCTGCAACATTTGCGCTCGCTCTAATAGCCTATACGAACTAAGGAGCTAGAAAGAGAGCAATATAAATATACAAGTGTTGCGGTGGTTTGTACTGCGAAGGGCCACCCGTCAAATAAGACGACAACCGACTGTATTAAACCTTAAAGGTAGGTACCCTGTAAAATTGTATTTGCTATACTACACTGCTAAAACCAATTAACAGATATTTTATAACACTGATAAATAAAAACCGTGTAACCCCAACATTTCTAAACAAGAAAAGGAACGCTTTTTGCCACACTTAAAGTTGTTTGTATAAGTTCTAATGCGATCCTCGCTATAGGGCAGCTGTACAAAAATTGCAAAGCTGATATGTTCGAATAAGTACCTACAGAAATCTTTAATCTTTACACTTTATCATTTATTAATTGTTACAAGAAGCAAAAACTATGCGTATGATCTTCATGAACAGTTAAAAAGGCTTGGCTTCTTGTTGACGCGGATCGAGTAAAATTATCACGGAGTTCTTGTGGAATCGTATTCCGTTCCTTTTCTGAGAGGAATATCTAGTTCCGGAATTGTAGGTGGTAGATATTTTGTGCAGCAACAATCTTTCTAACACATCCCATACATGTTCAATCGAATTACCATCAGGAACATATGCTGACCTGTACCACATCAACGATTTCGATTTCATGAAACTAGATATCTACTATGTTTGCTCGTTTGTCATCCATAAACATGAACTGTTCTACTGCTGTTGCTTACGGAAGAACAATAGGCCGCAGAATATCATCCAGGTACCTTTGAGTAGTCAGATAGGCATTCCGAATGAAATACAAATCCGTATAATCTCCAGTACTTATAGAGGTCCATACCATCACACTACTACCTTCATATTACAGCCGTTCCCAAAGAAATTGTATAATGTTTAGTGTTCCTGGTTCATGCCATATTAGCACACGCTTATTGTCTGGTTGCCAAGTGGATCGTTATGGTCCCGATTCCAATGTTCCTCTGCTCACATTCTGCGGGATCTTTGATAATTTTCAGTAAGTGGAATGTAAACCATTGGTTACCGGCCTCGGTGGTCTAGTGGTTAGCGCATTTGCCTTTAGATCCGAGGGACGCGGGATCGAACCTGGCCAAAGTCGGCGAGATTTTTCTAGCGGGGAAAAATCTGAAAATGCGCCTTCTGTCGGATAAGAAGTAAAGCCGTAGCCCCGTAGGTCTCGTGCCACTGCGATGTGTGACACGTTAAAAATCACCACTGGAGTTGGAATCACCCCAGATATGCAAAATTAGTAGTTAGGGGGTACAATGGGCCAAATGTGGCCTAAGTGCATAGAGATGCTTGGAAAATCGCGTCCTAGATCTCGTTCTTTCAAATCATCATCAAACCATTGGTTCCGAGCATATAGGCCGACGTCATGGAAACGATTGCTTATTGTTTGTGTTATTTGCAGCCCTCCAGTAGCAGCAGCAAACTCACCTCGACGCTGGGTTGTATTCAGAATTTGAGCGTGTTAACGGGCGCTTTACTATCTACCAGCGTCGATCGCGTTTCAAGCAGCAGAAACAAATAAAAACGTGACAAACAGCGTTCAAACAATGTTGCAGTTGAAATATACAAATATTTGGTATTATTTTAACTGCCTGTTTTTTATTATTATTAATGTTGTTAAATATCCGTTAATTGTTTTAAACAGTGATCTTTTCTAAACCTTTTGACGCACAGCTGCGACGGCGATCATCCCGCCAACTACAAAAGCACCTATTATCAAACCATATCACAAAAATCTAGCAACAATAAAAACAATCACAACCCTCGTACTAGGCCCAATAACGCTTTGGAAATCAATAACACGAACTTCCCGCAATTACCCAGAGTAACCAAGAAATGGTCTAATACTTTAACAAATATCAGACAAGGGGACGGGGAGCGACAGATAACAACAAGCAAAACAAGCAGGAAAGCCAAAAAGAGGAATCAACGAACTTTGTAACACTAATACTTAAAACTATGTTAGACTTTCTGCTCTGCTCTATTATCGCTACTGCCAACAGTGCTCGTAAATGGCAAATAATCAGACTAATATTAAAAAACTAGCAATTGCCAGTTGGAACTCCGATGGCATAAAGTCAAAATGAACAAGTTTTATAGCATTCCTAGCAAACCATAATATTGACATCCCATGCATTAGTGAGACACATTTAATAAATACAGAGAAATACCTTGATATAAAATCTATACGCATGACAGAACAGCCCATATTGAATCAGGGAGGGGGGTGCTATAGTCGCAAAGAAAAATCTAACCATAGATCCACTGCCCATTCAAACATTTGCAAGTATTGAAACGGTAACGGCAAAATTACAACTAGCAAATAACAGTATAATTAATATCGTAAATGCTTACAAGCAACCAAATAAAAGGATACTGGAAGGTGATCTCCAAGCACTATTTGTTAGTAATGAACCTACATGTCTTATAGGTGACCTTAATTGTAAATACACTATTTGGGGATGCCGCGTCAACAATCAGAATGGAATCAGACTTTACAATTACACAAATGCCAATGCTATTTGAATTTCAGCACTCGACTCATACACCCATTACCCATACCGCAGTAATTACCTACCTGACATCCTGACCATTATGTTACACAAACATTCCTATAACACAAACAGTTCAGACAGAGTTAGATTCAGATCACCTACCAATCCTGGTCTGCTTCACAGAATTTCAACATATAATAGAAAAATTACCAAGACTTATTTATGGCCGCGTCAACTGGGAGACCTTCCAGCAAACAATGGAAAATAAAATACAGTGTCCTACATGCTTACAAACAAAAGAAGACGTAGACATCGCCATAACCAACCTACAAGAAACAATCAAACGGTCCATACAGGAAGCAACAACGGTGCAACGCAACCCTAGAAAACCGAACTACAATCAACCGCCATCAGAAATAATGAGATTAATAAAAGAAAAGAACCGGGTCAGAAGAGAATGGCAACGAAAGAGGGGACCTCATCAAAGAAAGTTATTGAACCATCTGGTGCGGCAAGTTAAATATGAACTGGATAGCTATCGAATACGTACCTACAGGACATATGTTGACGAATTGCAACCTGGGGACCACTCATTATAGCAAGCAACAAAACGTATTCTTAAATCAAGCCCCTACCACATCACCACTAAAACAAAATAATATCGTTTACATCATCAACAATGAAAAAAGTGAAATTTTTGCAGAATACATTGAAACCGTTTTTACCACAGTTAGTAATCAAAAGAACACCGGAAGAGAACAACACGTTAAAGACTATGTAACGAACATCTTCCCAAATTTCCCTTTAAATATACACCACATCAGCCCAAGAGAACTGACAAAGTAGGTACACAAAAAAACTGCCTAATAAGAAATCTCCAGGACATGATCTTATTCCAAATATTGTATTTAAAAAGCTCACCAGAAAAGCGGTCTGCTACATCACTGCTGTCTTCAATACTTGCTTCAGACTTAGATACCGCCCCTCATCTTGGAAAATTGCTAATATTGAGATGATTACTAAACCAGGGAAAAATCCTCAAAATCCTGCAAGCTATAGGCCGATTAGTCTACTGACAGCGTTATCAAAATTATTTGAAAAGACAATTCTAAGCCGGTTAAATGCTGAATTAACCACTAACACCATCAACCCAGCCTTCCAGTTTGAGTTTAAATCTCACCATTCTACAGTCCATCAACTACTGAGAATTAGTGAAATTATCGAAAGAGGTTTCGAGCGCAAACAGCATAGTCTGATTACCTTTCTTGACATTGCAAAGACTTTTGACACTGTCTGGCTAGATGAACTCTTGCTTAACACCAGTAAATGACAAACTAAAATATTCACTTTACGACGTCCAAATATACCACCAAATACTTAATTGACGAACAACCCATTTCATGGAACCCCTTCATCAGTTGATAATGCTTTTTGATAATTCAACCTTCCTTTTAAGGATAGACCAGGGAAGGCCAGGATAGACAGTTATATAATAAGAAAAGCAAAATAATGTAAAAGATATTGCAGAAAACAATTCCTAATCCTCCCAAGTGAGGCGCCCCTGGTGCACTTATTAAAACGAAACTAGGTTCTAATTTTCAATCTATTTGCCTAATGTTCCTTCGGCTGTTTCTGCAGATGTCCCCTCTTAAGGCGAAATTTTTAATAACACTTTTGCACAATTGCTGCTCTATTTCATTAATAAGTCGACAAATGTCCTTCATAAAGTCCCAAAAGAAAAAGCCTAGAGGAGTTAGATCGCACGATGACACCATGTAGGGAAATGACACAGCCAGGAAGTTTTGTGTAGTTGCGAATCGTTTTGTTAACAACAGAAGAAACTTCTTAAAAGGTTTGCAACATTTTTGTAAGTTTTTTGTACCTTCTTCCGTTCTGAAACACTGCATCATGAATGTATGTCGACTGATGTGAAATAAAACAATTTTTGATAAGACGGTTAGAAAATGGTGCCAAATTCAAATCCCCAAGTCGAAATGGGATTATTACAAAAACTTTTTTTAGAGCAGATTGTAATTGGCAATGCTAAATTATCAAACGCAATTTTGGCTATACCAACGCGATTAAACAATTTTATAGAAACTGCTTATAAGAATTATTTTTTTCGAAAATTAAAGCTTTTATAGTTGATTGGAACATTGTTATTTGTAATACCCCATATTTAAATATTATTTAATTTAGGAATTCCTGTGTATTTCGTGTATCAGTGTTAGTATTAGTGCAGTATTAATCTAAAATCTAAAATGAAACAAAAGTGCATCTAGCTGAAATCGCATACCAGAAAAACTGGTACTGTTTAGGAACTTTTAAGTGTGGCATTTCGCATTTATTAATTAGATTGTGTCAACTATTATCGATTACAGTCATTCGGTTGTTATTTTGTTTAGTTTAATTCAAATTTTAAAATTATTAACGAACCTTATCTGCGATGTACCACTATTATATGCAATAATTACATTGCGCAACCAGAATCTAAATGGGGTGATGTTTAAAGCACTAGGCTCGAACGTAAAGAACCGTATGCTAATACAGTTAACATTAACAAAAAACTGAATTTAAATCAAAAATATTGGACCTATTCGGGCATTGAAACCGGGTTTTGTTTACTCTCGTTAAAATAGCCAAGAAATATATTCGTTAGTGCCTATACACAAGGAGCACTGCCTATTCTAACCTGCCCAAAAATATTTCTTCTAATCCTTCAAATAACCGGGATATCAAGCTGATTCGTCTTTAAAATAAATAAATGATTATTTTGTATTACAACTTATTGTATTGTATTTGTATTGTATTTACTGTACATTTTGAGAAACTCAAACGTAATGCATTTAATATTGTAATTATAAATAGACTTAAGATAATTATGCAAATGCATATTTTAGACATTTTTGATAATAAATGCATTAATGCATAATTTGCAGCATTTGTCTGTTTAAATGTTTCCAAATAGGTGGGGGCTTTATCGAATGGCCAGCTCGTTCTCCGGACCTGAACCATTGGATTTCTTTCTTTGGAGACATTCAAAATCCGCAAGACCGCCAATTGTAACCGCTATATATCGGAATCTTCATGTAGAAATTGCGGTTGCTGTAATAGAGATATTTGCCTGGTTCCGTACTTTTGCCCAACCCTGTATGCAGGGTGTTTCAGAACAACGTTCCGAAACTTTAAGGGCATATAAAACTGATTTCAACAATTCTAAAAGTCTAGATAAACATAGACCGAAGTATGTACCATTAATGAGCAACAGGCCTTTCGAGTCTTCAAAAACTTTAGTTTTTCTCTGATGCTAATAAAGCTATTATGACCAAATTTGGTACAGAATCACAAACCCTCTAGAAGGGGTTTTAATAAGAGGTTTGAGGTCGGTTTTACCCTCAAACTTTTTTGTGTGCAACCAGTTTTAATATAATACAGTTATTTAATAGAAAAATTTGTTATAAACATTTTTTGTCTGTTTCATTTTTATTTCATAGGATCACTATTTTTTCAAAAAAATGTAGAAAACGTAACTCAGGTTTTAATTCACGACTTATTGAAATTAGCTGTATTAGCTCCACAGATATTCAAGAAATACAAATTTATTTGAAAACTTTGAACGCCTGTAGCCCTATATGGCTAACTTATTTAGACATATGTTTATATAGACTGTTTGGGATATTTTGATGAGTTCTAAAACACCCTGTATAATATACGTATATTTACAGTGTTATCTTAAATATTAACGAATGGAACAAGTAAGGCAGAGTCTTAAAAATGAAACATGGTATGGTTACAATAAATAGGGGCTCTGTCGCCCATAAAATTAGTAATAATTATTTTTTACGCTTTACTCACGAATATGATATTCAAATTACGCCCAAGGATGCTTAATTTCCTAATATACTTGCCACCATCTTAAAAACAACGGAAACTTGCATAAATATTATTTTTGGTTTCCTATTCAGGAATATATTGTTAAAACCACCACTGGAGATTCGTCACCTAAACACCACACTTTTCCCCATTTAAATATTGAAAAATTATAAAAATAATATATTCAAAAAATACTGTCAAAACCATCTCCGCGGACCTGCCTAAAATCTCACGTACCCGAAAAAGTGAAAACTTGCATACAGAATATTTTTTGCAGACACAATTTGAATACTGATATTGCTTACTGACAAATTCTCCAGTCGTCATGATGCTCCAACATTACTCTATTCAAACCCCAAAATTGACCATCTCCCTCGATGGTCAAAAGTCATTTTGAGACCAACGACGATTTGTTCAAAACCAATTGCAGGCGACAAATTACTTCTTTCTCGCCACCACAAGACAAAAATCCAACTGCCTACCATTTAATAATACGCGCCACACCCCTTGTCTAATGCATAAGGCAGTTTCTGTGATGGTAAAAAGGTTCACCCTTCAATTACCAATGCAAAACAAAAGTAATGAACCGCTTGATAATATTTTAACACAGTAAATTGCATTCTAACCGATAATAATATGAATTCTGACTTGAATCTGTAAACTTGCAAGGCTGGTTTGAAATAAAGGTGTTTGGTTCATTTTCAAACTATAACATAATCGGAATACTTACTGGCCTTGCAACACCATCTTTTTTCAGTTTTTTGAAAACTTAGATACATAGTTATTATCAAGCAACTGGGTATTCGTCAATTATGTTTGTTATTTGTTGTTACACTGCACGTTTATTAAGCAGTGTCAGAGGTGGTACCTTGTTGACCTTGTTATACATATAAAGTTAACGCCTTGAGCTTGGAAACATCAGAGGCGTTTGAACGGTTTTGTTTTTGTTGTGTGTTATTTCAGTCTGTTCTGGGTGTAATAATCAAGAATTAAAAAGAGACAAATCATTAAAACGTATGAAAAAGGTAGACATTGGAAAGAGAAGTGCTTGCGGATACTTGACTTCTCTATGTTTCTGAGTAATACAAATGAATTTTGAAAATGGGGCAACACTTCATGTAATAATCTCTGTACATAAGCGTTTGAAACATAACGATAAACATATATTTCTTATTATCTTTCAAATTATGTGGCTAGAAATTAAGCTGGAATATAATTGGCTTAGAGGAAGTTTATGCAGGGTGTCAATCTAAAAATCTGGGAAAATAAAAGACGAACTGAAAATTTCAAGAAATCGTCTCTACAACAAGGATCATCGTGATTCATAAAGTAACTTACTCCACGCTACCCCTTACGGCTTAGGTTCTAGATACCCCAACAAAAAATTATAAATTGTGACACTCAGTTTGTGATACGTCATTGAAACGCTCTTACAAAATGCTATTCAATAGTAGCAAACATTTTTCCCCAAGATTCGTTTCGGAAAAATTAAGAAATAAAACACAAAAGGTTGGGAACCAATTATTTTTTCAAATTTTATAATATTTGTTCAAAATGATATCCAATATTTTCTGGGCAATAGTAAAATAAACTCTACAATTCTCTCCGAACATTATGCAAGGTTTATCGTGGAACAGTCCGGCACTTCTGAACTGTTCCTTGCCGCAGTTGTGCAATGGACTGAGGTTGAGTCTAATGAAGTCAAATCTGGAGATCTTGGGGTCCATTCACCATTCTATTCTTCCGAAATGGATCAGGTAAACAAACATGTTGATTGAATAGCATTTTCTAAAAACAATTCATTGAGGTATCACAAGCTGGGTGTTACCATTTGTTAGGGATAGCTAGAGCCTAAGGGGTTGAATAGGGAAGGTTACCGAATAAGTAATGATGATTCCCCCTCCATATTGTAGAAATGATTTCTCGAAAGTTTTAATGCTTATTTTACTTCCAGAGGTATAAGACATTATACGATTTTAAACTGGCACCCTGTATAATTATTGGTATAACCAAATTTCGATTTTTAATTGGTAATCTATATATGTTTATTATTGTATTTTATAAATCCACGTAAAAATAGCTTTATGATTGTGTACTGCTTTAATATTTTTACTGCAACGAAGCAAATGGGTTTGTTTTGACTAGGCGAGATCTAGCACGCGAATTTCCTAGCATCTCTCTGCACTGTAGCTCTTGGCATATTGTACCCCTAACTGTGAATTTTGCTTATCTGGAGTAGTTCTACCCCACAGTAATTTTTCACGTGTCACCATCTCAGTGGCACGGGACCTACGGCTTTACTTCTTATCTGACAGTATTTTCAAATTTTTCCCTGCTAGAAAAACCTCACCCCCCTCGGTCGGAACCGAATCCGCGTCCCTTGGATCTAAAGGCAAGTGCGCTAGCCACTAGACCACCAAGACCGGCAAGTTTACGGGTTACTAAACCTAAAATTTTTAAACTATTATGGAACGCCCAAAAAATACTAAATTAAATACCTTTTAAATCTTTATTGTGTTTTCCACAATTATTTGATTCTAAAATTTGTTCACTCGATAATTTTAATGCGTATTGGTTGGCAGAAGGCCTAAAGTTTATGTGAACTGGAGGAACGATTTTTTTTAATAAACGAGCTTTAAAGCCGGAATTTTTAAAAATATGTAGAAAGTCTCAGAGACGAGCTTCATAAGTAAATAAAAATACAATTTGCAACCCTTTCAAAGATCTATCACTGAATAATATTTAATAAAAATTCTTGGAGGTTTTTTGGAAATATGCTTTCTTGAAAATACTTTATAATTTCTATACCTCTTTTTCTTTTCGAAGTACCGTACATAGTTGAGAAAACATTTACTAAATGTTATGTATCTCATGGTTTTCTAATTAGTGATATGATAATTTAACCAATATAATAAAATATCAAAATCGTATGGGATTTATAAATATAACCAAGGTACACTTCAATGAAACGCCTGTCACTACGACGCTAAGTTTATTAATATATATTTGTTTAACAGAAATGGTTTGTTTTTCGGAGCTTACCGAAAATTTGCTTACAGTTGTTGCGTTATTTCCATTTCCAGAGTATGTTTAAAAATCGTATGATTTTCAAACATTAGTTAATTCTTTAAAAAATACAACTTTGCTGTACTTTAAATAATAATCTGAAAAATATTGTGTAGAAATTAATAACATTTAATGATGTGATAAACACTTGGAAGATCTACAGAATTGTTTCTTATCGGACAAGTTTAATGGATTATAAAAATACTATGCATCATTGCAAAGCTAGTTTTACGTACATTTAGAATACATAATAAAAAATATACCTATCCATTTAAAAATGAAAAGTTACGTCTGTCTTTTCTGGTTAGACGAATTGTCCTTCATATTTACTATAAAAATAGGCCCACCCGGAGTAACTTGTCTAGTAACATTGCTCTAGCCGGCCTCGGTGGTCTAGTGGTTAGCGCGTTTGCCCTTAGATCCGAGGGACGTGGGATCGAACCTGGCTGAGGTCGGCGAGATTTTTCTAGCGGGGAAAAATCTGGAAATGCGCCTTCTTTCGGATGAGAAATGAAGTCGTAGGTCCCGTGCCACTACGATGTGTGACACATTAAAAATCACTACTGGAGTTGGAATTACCCCAGACAGGCAAAATTCTTAGTTAGGGTGTACAATAAGCCAATGATGGCTGCAGTGCTTAGAGATGCTTGGAAAACCGCGTCCTAGATCTCGCTCTTTCAAATCAATCAATCAATCAACATTGCTCTAGTGGCGTAAACTCAAAAATAAAGAAAATATCTGCTTACTTGTGTTTTACAAATAATATAATTCAACATCTTTTGAAGACAAATTCAGAACTGGAAACTTAAGGTAAATGGTAGCATTTGTATAGTAGAAGCGAATTTGCAGTTACTAGATAGCCCTTAAGCATCTGCACAAAAATCTTCGAGTGGGAACCAATTTTAAGATTAGCGCTCTTCCAAAATTCATGTCACCGTGAAGTATTAATCTAGATTTTAAAAATTATGAAAATGGAACCACCCATTCGAAGATATATATAACTCCTCCACACACGCACACGTTTCTAAGATTAGCATTTTTCATGAATTAATATTTTGTCTATCTCCATGTTATGGAAAAATAAATATTGAGAAGACAAGCCAAAACAAAGTATGTCGAAATCTTGACCTCTATTGCCACACCATGTAAATTTTGACCCACGACTAGATAATACTTTTTGATGGAACAATCATATCTGTATCATTAGTAAACATTACACAGAGGCTACATTTGACTAAACTAAAAATAAAAATGTATCATATCATTTTATATTTAATACACTAAAAAATATATAAATGTATGTAAAATTTAAATAATCGGTGATTCATGTTACCAAAAAAGTAGCGTATTTAATTAATTACCGGTCTCTAATTTTAAACTACAGTAACAGGTAAGGATAAGAACTCAATAATAGTCTAGTTAATGTAGAATGAATTATGAACTTACGGAGATATTATTTTTGTATCGCAGTTTTCACTGCTAAAAGACTGTCTCTGAACTGTTGACATTTTGTGAACAATAATTGTCGCAAGTTCACGCTTGCAAGGTTGTGAACCAACTGAACTGAAAATCCTTGCTGAAGATGCGCAGACGAACCTTGACACAGTAGCCCTATCATGTATTTTTATCACCATCATTCTATTTGTGCCTTTTAAAGCTTATTCATGTCGCATATTTGTAGCAATTGTTCTGCATTTGTTTAGAATACATACTAGAAATGACGTAAAACTGTGAAGGTAATAGCATCTACAGTACTATAAACTCATATACAAAGACGAAAAACATGTGAAAGTTTGTAATTTAATTTCAAGAAGTAAAATTTGCCACGATTAAAACCAAGACGGAAAGTCTGAATTCATGTGGGTCCCCCAAACCAATCTGGGTATTAGCGATTTTCTGCTTGAGTTTTACTAATATTTAACGCAAGGAAACAGGCAACCTCCCGACTTAACTCCTTCAGAGTTAAGGACTGTTTAATGCAGGGGTTCCCAACTTTTTTGTACCCTAGACCTAGAGCACATTCTAAAATACCGGTAGGGCGGTGGGCACCATCTATTTTTTCAAAACCAAACTTGTAGTTGGATATAGTTACAATAGCACATATAATACAGAAAAAAATATTTAATTCTAATTTTAACTGTTAAGACATAAAAATTATTGTTTTAATTCTTATGTTAAATGAATACGTACAAAGTTTACATTATACAGTGTGTCTCACTGTAGACTGCACCACCCCAGTATTTTGTTTATATATTATCGATTCAAAAAATTTCTTTTTTCTGATTATACCTCTCACTAAACTGTAATTTAAGGGTATGTTACTTTCCCTTCACGGTGATATGCTAGCCTACTACGATTTAAAATAGACAGCAAAATTGAAGAAGTCGTATTAGGGATTTTTTACAACAAAATTTTGTTAATAAAAGTTGTTCAGAATCGCCCAAATAAGCTAAATCCAAAATTTCATTACAATCAAAAAATATTGAAAAAAATTTTTTCTTTTAAATTCAACAAAATTTTTTAGAAAAAAAATTTTCAATATTTTTTGATTGTAATGAAATTTTGGATTTAGCTTATCTAGCTTACTCTGAACAACTTTTATTAACAAAATTTTGTTGTAAAAAAATCCCTGATTCCGACTCGAGCGGTCGAACGAAGTGGATGTGTTTGGCCGTCTCTCCGCGTGACGGAACTGCAAATAAGCGGGCTTAGCGGGCATGATTTGAGTTTTTTTGGACGGGCTGCTGGGATTATTTCGGTGCGAGAGTCGAGTGAAGTGTATAGACAGTCGTACCCTGCGATCAATTGCGATCAATTGCTTACCGGTGAACCGATCAAATGCCGGGGACCGGAGAAAGGAGACTGCGTGTTCACGTGCGGATGGGACGATTCCGCGTGGCTTTTCAGGGAGGTTAGCGGGGTGCGGAGGATCATACTATAAAGATAAGTGGCCTTTTGTAGTATTGTAGCTTAATTGTGGCTTGGTGGTATTACAAAAATGGAATAAAATTGTAATAAAATCTCAAATGGGGAAGCAACAAACAAACCTTCAGAGATGGCATGTCAGCCGACCCTACTTGGGACTGAGATTTTTGGTAACTTTCAAATCACCATAAATAATGATTTGACGCGGCGGCACAAGGCAAAGAGATCCTCCATTCCGCTTCGGAATTATTATTCCGCATTATATTATAATCGCAGACGGTTATATTAACATTTCTTAAACTTCTGATCGTTTGACTATAATTAGCCTATGTAATATGTCGCTGATGGCAATCAAAACAATGATACGATTTCATGAGTGTAACCACAATTATAGATTATGCAAAAAAGAGATCGGAATATCGAAAACGATGGTATTTATTACCAGATTGTCATTTCAATCTCAATTTTAAATATAATTGTGTATGTGAGCATCCCCCAACTAAGTGATAACGCAGAGATCAAGCGATCAATAGTTGGGTAAAGTAGTCTGGTCGAATCTGATATAGAAACATACTGATCAATATACTGATGTGCATGAAAGCAAGTTGTTACTTGCTATCATATTAATTTTACTACTTGTTGTTGTGGTGGTTTTGTATAGGTATGATTTGTTGCCAAATGTAGGCGGAACAGCTCACCGAATTTAAAACCATCTGTCGGCAGGGATATGTCCTTGACGAACAAAGAAAAATAGGGGCGCGTTTGGTACCCGAGTCGATGTTGAGCGTACATATGCCAGACCGTAACATTTGACGATTGCAATTTATTGCGGTTGGGTCCAATATTTCATTGGGAATCAGACAGTGTTTACAAAATTACACAGAGATGGCTTTATATGCGCAATATAAGAACAAGGGACTTTCGATTCTATCTGGGAGTCGCAGTTAATGTCATCTTCAAGTGTTAATACTTGTAAAGCAAAAGGTTGGAATTAGAAACTAATAAATTTCAGAAAATAGATCATGACCTGCGGCAAATTTTGCATCTCACGAGTCGACAGGGGAAACAAATTGTAATTATGATCACCGAAAATTACCATTATTAGGTACTTATACAGTTTAACTACCTGCCAATAGTGACATACTAATCGGCAATAAATTACTAAAGACAACCTGATATTCAAATTCTACATTTAAAATAATTCAATTACCAATGTTACATGTGAGCATTGTCTAATTTTTCGCCTGTTTTTGTAATGGAGCCAACCGACGGAGGGATTTCTGGAACTGTCATTATTTTATGAATAAGGGACTGTTCGCTCCTTTAGGTTATAATTAACTATTAAAGTAATTTAATATGTTAATTGGAAAAAAGCTAAGTGTTTCCAAAAACTACAATAGATTATAGTATGTATGATTTAGGGACGTTGCACACGTTTGCAAACACTCAGCTGGTGAATTAGCTCGACGCTCTAACATAGGGCGGTCATTGTTGTCATGCAGTTATATCTTTTAAGTATATTCGTGTAAAAAGGGGGGATTCAGAGATGGTGGCTCGACCAAGTCGGATCGCTCTTAACAAAGCCCATTGTTGTCATGCAGTTATATCTTTTAAGTATATTCGTGTAAAAAGGGGGGATTCAGAGATGGTGGCTCGACCAAGTCGGATCGCTCTTAACAAAGCCCAGTTATCCTGCAACTGTTGTATTTTATTTTATTCTTAAGATTGCGCCCTGTTTACATCTGACATACAAGTACCTTATAGTCAATCACTGAATAATGTTGTCAACTTTCCTAAATTGTATTTTGAAAATATTGATTTATATGATCTAAAACAGCTTAAAGACAAATTGATAGATTAGCCGAACGATTTTACACATACCGATCATTATACTAATGTGCCTGTCAGCAATTTGCTACTTACTATAGGATTAATTTAATACCTGTTTTATTGCCAAACGTATGTACGAAAAGCAAATCACCAAATTTACAACCAACGGAACTTGTTCCTTTACCAAATAAGTGAAAAACGTAATTTTTCCCTGTATTTTCCACACTTAAGACTGGAGGAATTATCTAACCGTAGTAAACTCAGATCCGATGTCTTACCTCGCTCCCTAGAAGACATGTGTAGCAGAGGCAAAATATTAGAAGTGCAGAAGCGCTCCTGCATATCCAAGCACACCAAGCCACACCTATGATTCTCTCTCTCTCTCTCTCTCTCCTACAAAACATCAACTACCAAACGAAATAAGGATGATAATCTACAACTCCACCATAGCCACAACTACTTTATATGGATGGAAAACCACCGCAATCACGAAAGCCAACAAAATGGCACCTCACAGTATGGAAACGAAATAATCAACCTATTTCAACTAACCACGGGGGACGAAAACACTTCGATGGCACAAGGAACTCTAGAAGGCAAAACAATACCTACACGGCTCACTACATCACGAATTTAATACTGGGCGCATATTCTAAGAAGACCTGCCAACCATCCTCTACAGCAAGCTTAGGCCATGCAGACAGAAGAACAGAGGATCGGAAGACCATGCTATACATGGAATGCATCAGTGGAGAGGGACATCCAACTCCCCGGCATACCTACCGAGCCATGGAGGACAGGGCACGAAGAAAAGAGGATATCCTAAGAGAGGTACGAAGAGCATACGCACTGATTGAAGAATCCGATCAAGAATCAACTGAAGAAGAACCGGATAACGAAGACGAAGAAGCAGTAAGAGGGGGGGAAGGGGAAAACACAGGAGCAGGAACGAAACAAGTGCCAGTGGGAAAGAAAGCGAGAAAGGCCGTACAATCCAGAATCGACCGTCCAACTCAGTGGGTAAAACAGTGGTAATCAGTGCTGTGCATTAAGTAGTTAATTAGTCATTAGGAAACTGAGATCGGAGCGCTCTGCTACCTTACAACAATAAATAGCTAAGCCATACGAACAATGTGAAACTTTGATATCAAAGTTTATTAGGGTAAAATGCATAATCGCATAACGGACAGTTTAACTTAGTTAGAGAATAACTATTAAGCATATTATTACTTATTAGGAAACTACGAGAAGTGCAATCAGTAACCTTAGAACAATAGATAGATGTGAAATAAGAACCATGTGAAACTTTGATACCAAAGTTATTAGGTTCAATTGGATAATCGCATAACGGTCTCGGTTACGAACTCAAAACCCCTTTGATGCGTAGCTTACTAACTACCTGGTGTTGCAGCAGCGGTGTCTTGCGGTATGCATTGCAGACATGCTAACGTCCGGGCGGTAAATCTCTAGTAGTTAGTTAGTCATTAGGCACCTAGGATAGGAGCACTCTGTCCACCTTCCACATTAACTAGATAAGACCTCCGAACAATGTAAATCTCGATTCCCAGGCTATTAGGCTCAGAAGTCTCATAGCAAAAAGGGCAGTTTAACTCAGTCAGGGAGTACCTCTTAAGAAGCTATTACTTTCTAGGGAACTAAGATAGGGGCACTATGTAACCTTAGAAGACGAGAAAAATGTGAAATCAGAACATTGTGAAACTTTCCTATCAAAGTTAGTAGGTTCAACTGCTTAAGAGCATAACGGTCTCGGCTACGTACTCAACACCCATTGATGCATAGCTTACTAACTACCTGGTGTTGCAACAGCGGTGTCTGGCGGTATGCACTGCAGGCATGCTAACGTTGTGCAATGCCCCACCCGATCCCACCTTATCCCTTACATCCATAACCACCTACTGGCATGGGGTGGGCCTGGCGTATCCAGGATCGGCCTTCGAGTCAGCTCCATGTCAGATGATGATGATGATGATGATGAAAATTTTGTTGTAAAAAAATCCCTAATACGACTTCTTCAATTTTGCTGTTTATTTTAAATCGTAGTAGGCTAGCATTTCACCGTGAAGGGAAAGTAACATACCCTTAAATTACAGTTTAGTGAGAGGTATAATCAGAAAAAAGAAATTTTTTGAATCGATAATATATAAACAAAATACTGGGGTGGTGCAGTCTAGAGTGAGACACACTGTATATATTTTTTTATAAAAAATATCAGTCTCAAACTCGGTGTAATCTTTGGCATTGCATTTCATTGGCCATTGCTTCGTAATTAGGAGAGTATGATGATATTCCTGTTCTTAAACAATCATCAAGATGATCATCATTAAGTCGATATCTATATTTTGATGTAATGACATTCATGGTTGAAAACACTGATTCGCAAAGATGTGCGGAACCGAAAAACAATTTTATCTTAAATACTGCTCTTTTTAAGAACGGAAACTTTTTTCTATCCACTAGATTCCACAAGTTCTCATCTGATATATGAGGTTTTAGCATAATGTCATTCTGAGTATCCAACATTTCTAGCTCCAGTTCTTCAGCCATTACTTGACAAGCTCTGCAATGTGTGCAGCTATTTCGGTTACATTTACTTGGCAAGTGATAAAAAAAGAGACCATTGGCTCGATGATAGTAAACTGCTGAAATCTCTTTTCAAATAGGTTCTTAAGGACTTGAAGGTGCTTACCAAATGATGACAAGTTAAATTCACTGTCACCTACCATTTTCTTCATATTTGGGAAATGCACCAGAGATCCCACCTGCAGATGTGATATCCACAAAACCATTTTTGCTTTAAATAAGTTCACAGAGCCTATCATTTTAGCAACATGTTTGTCTTTCCTTGTAGTTCCAAGTTTAAAGAATTCAATTTCCATGATGTCTCTGGAAAGACCCAAATTCACCAGCCAGTAGGTAAGAATGAATCAGTTAGTTCATCGAAATTTTCATTTTTGACGTTAAGATATTTTTTATTTCTTCAATCAAGCCAATAAATCTTGAAAACTTTACCTTTCTGAGTCAACGTACTTCAGTATGTAGGATGAGATCAGGTTCTTTATCTTCAATATCTTCTAACAGGGTTCGAATAGAGTTGATTATTTTTGTTGCTATTCAAAGGGCAGCATTTTACTGCACACAGCTTCCTGATGGATAATACAGTGGTAGGACATAAAGTTTGGAAATGAATGATCTTCCTTGCGGAGGGCAATAAACCCATTGATATTACCAATCATTGCTGGTGCCCCATCAGTGGTTATCACAGACAGCTTGTGCCAAGGCACATCTATCGACCTGGAGTATGTTCTAAATGTAATATAAATGTCCTCACCCGTTGTTCGTCCTTTCATGGGTAATATTTTCAGTAGATCTTCTTTTACAGTGAGGTTACTAAATACCATTCTCACCATAACTGCTAACTGTGCTGTATCTGATACATCCCTTGACTCGCCAAATTGTAAAGAGAACGAGTCGCATATTTCCAAGTCACTTTTTAGTTTGTATGTCCGTTGAAATTGCATGTATTATATATATGCTACCAAGTCAACGCGGACAAGGTTTCGTGTCGTGGTCGAACAGCGGGCACACACAGATTGGTCGACGGGCGCCATGGTGCCCGCGGGCATAGGGTTGGGAACCCCTGCTTTAAGGCTACCTAAAACGTTTAGTGTATGCAGTATTTGTAAATATTTTTGCTGAGTTGTGACACCGAATTAAATAAGGTTGCCAAACGATTCGAGCCATTAGGGCAGTTTGGGAAGGGTGTGGAGTTTCGGACTGAGAAGATATAGTGCCTGTATTGACATAGAAAGAGGGTATTTCAAACAGCTTTATACAAATATACGATAAAACAATGAATTGTGCGTTAAATGTCTAAAACATATAATTTTCAATGTTCCACAAGCTGGTCTACACCATATACAGTCAATTTGAAGTCATTCAATGTGTTGTGTCTCTGGAAGTAAAATAGGTATTGAACTTTTCTTGAAAACCTTTCGTACAGCAATCATCATGACCCATAAGGTAACCTTTCACATTGAACACCTTTGGATCTAGTAACTAAAAAAAATTCAAGCGGCTACACCCACTTCGTGGTACGTCACTGAAAAGTTTTTACAAGATACCATTCAATAGTGGCAAACAATGTGTTATTTACGCAGTATACAGCATGTTCAGCGAGGAATGAGACAGCGCCATATCTCAAGAAAGAATAATGCAGATTTTAAAATTCTGAAAACTTTGTTATAAATGTAAGGCAGGGGCACATATTTTGTGATAAACAGTTTTTAAATTAAATGCGTCACCGCCAGGTGGCGCTACGTAACTTAATTTTTTTAAATGGAATACTCTACTTTTTATTGGATTTTTGGAATTTGTAATATATTTGTGATAACTTTCCTTATAACTGCTACCAACTTTGACAATCGTTGACGTTTTCGTTCTTTGACTGTTAATATCATGTTTACGTTTTCAAATGAAGAGTATTACGATATGATAATAATTTATGGAGAGTGTCAGCAAAATTCAAGAGCCGCGCTACTAGATTTCTTGAGCGACGCCATCCAGGCAAAGATATATTTATTCGTGCGTCTAATACGTTAAGAAGTACTGGTCATTTTCCTAACGGCAAATGTACAAATCGAAGAAGAACAGCAACAAATGAAGCCAACAGAATAGGTGTATTAGCAAGTGTTGCTTACAATACTCATACGTCTGTGAGATCTATTGTTGCAGATTGTGCTGTATCAGTTGGTTCAGTTCATAAGATATTACAATCCAATAAATACAAACCATTTAAAATTCATTTGGTGCATGGGCTTTACGATGGCGATGAAATTCGTAGACTGTTTTAGACTAATTTTATCACGGAAGATAGCTCATATTTTGTGGTCTGCTGAGAGCAACTTTTCAAACAGCGGAATAGTCAATCGTCATAATTCACATTACTGGTCGTCTAAAAATCCACATTAGACACGAGAAACAACTTTCCAAAAAAAGGTGGAGCATAAATGTCTCGTGTGGAATATTGGGAGACCAGTTAATCGGTCCATATTTTTTTAACGGCACCTTAAGAGGACCACAATACCTGGATTTTATAATACATCAGCTACCTCTTTTGCTTGAGAATGTTAATTTAAATTTGCGGCAGGTGATGTATTTTCAACAAGTTCATAACAGTAACATAGTGAGAGACCATCTGAACAGGATATTTCCGAGACGATGGATAGGTACTGATGGTCCTATAAGATGGCCAGCTCGTTCTCCGGATTTAACTCTAGACTATTTTCTGTGGGCACATTTAAAGTGTTGTCTACGATACACCTTCCAGAAATGTAGAAGAATTAACAGAACGTATCAGAATCGCTTGTGCCAGCATAGCGCCGGAAACTTTACGAAACGTAACCAATGCAGCCTTAATTCGTCGTTATCAGAAATGTGTAGAAAATGTGATGGAGGAACTTTTGAGCACTTAATTTAATTTAATCTCGTTTTCACTTTGAGGTATTTTGTTTTCATATTTGTATTTTAAGTTTTGAGCACTTAATGTAATATGATATTTTCAATTTGACTTTGAGGTATGTTCTCGTGTCTTTTAAGTTGTGTTAAAATGTTTAATAAATTAATCTTTGCTTATTATCTCTACAGAATAGTACAATCTTTACATCTTTGTGTTAAATTTATAAAAAATATTATTTTCTCGAAAAGTAAACCAGATAGGTTGGTAGCAGTTATAAGGACAGTTGTCACAAATATATTGGAAATTCCAAAAATCGAATAAAAAGTAAACAATTCCATTTAAAAAAATTAAGTTACGTAGCGCCACCTGGCGGTGACGCATTTAATTTAAAAACTTGTTATCACAAAATATGTGCCCCTACCTTACATTTATAACAAAGTTTTCAGAATTTTAAAATCTCCATTCTCTCTCGAGATATCGCGCTGTCTCATTCCTCGCTGAACACGCTGTATAATAATAATACGATTTTGTTTAATAGAATGAATAAATTACAACATATATCATAATATGCATATGCACAAGTAAGTGGATATACAGAGTATCTATGGTCTGGGGGTACGAATTTACCATGGGAATGCTTATTAAAGCGGCAGACGTTCAGAGTCGCGTGCTATAGTAGTGTAGAAGTAGAGGAAATGTGAAGACCGGATGTATGCTGGCAAGTTGCTATTCTAGTGTTGCCACCCCCATTACAATCGTAGTAAACCTATTACTTTCAGTTAGTACCTATTACCAAAGAGCACTATATTGTATTAATAGAGTGCTCTTTGCTATTACCTAAAATGTAAACTCTATCGCCTTTATCAATTCTGCAGATTATATTTTTTTCCTGAATGCCTGAAAGTTAAAAAGAGAAGAAACACGAAACAACTTATCAAGTTGTATATAGTTGCATGACACAACATTGACTCCACGATTGTCAATCTCTTCATGCCCGCACCCCTCAGTCCCTTACTTATGATTAAATTATTGTTTTGTATCTTACAATTTTAGGATTTGTGCAGTCAGCTGGTTATATTTGCAATAATAATATATTTATTATTATGTTAAAAATGAAATATTTCTTTTGCAATATTAAGATTAAATTATTGTTTACTGCATTACTTGTGGATGCTGACAAATCACAATTATTTTGTGTTATTTTTCATTCGAAATTTAATGGGTATATTTTAAATGAGCACCAAAATAATTATTGAGCCACAACATTACTTACCAAGTTTTATACTTTGCCTCCAAAATAATATTTGGCCACCAAAAGTTATAAACGAGCACCAAAAAACCTCAACCAGAAATAGAATTTATGAGCACCTGCAATGTTAACAAAGTTGGCATAAATATTAAAGCCGTACCTAAAGTAATACATGAACACCGAAAACATTAAATAATCTCCAAAATTAATGTATGATATCCAATAAAAATCTATGAGCTGAAAGTTAAATTAAATGAAAACCCAAACCAGATAATGTTTCCTAAAAATCATCAGTGCACACCAAATATATTATACAAACCCCAAAATAATGGTTGGGAATAATACTGTGAGCACCAAAAAATAAGAACGGGTTGTCAACCTGTGCACGACATGACGCCAGCTCCCAGAATGCAACAGAAGAGCAGTTAGTTGCCTTCTTGTAATCACCGAGAACGCAGGTAGCGTTGTTCATTGTGAAAACTATGTAAGTATTACAGTATACAGGGTCAAAAATACATTGTTTTGGAAAAATATAGGTAATATTAGTAGGTACATATAATATTATTAACTGACTTACGAGATAGAAATTCTTTAAGTATCATTTTGAAAGAATACTTGAGAGCCTTATAAGTTACATTAAGACGAACTGAAGTAATAGCAGTGGCGTATCAATGTGAATTTTAAAAACTTTTTTTATTTTAGTGTATATGCCAAAGGGAAAGTAGTACAAGACCAAAATTAAGTAGTGCGATGGCTGAACAACCAATGGGCGTGCCTACTAGCCCAGACCAAGCTAGTAATCTTAATGAGGATGCTCCACTTTTTGATTCGGAGTCAGAAATGGAGTCAGATCCAAACTCGTTACCAGCTAAACATCGAAAACAGAATAAAATATGGATTCATGTAAAAACGTTTGCCAACACAGAGGAAGCTGAAAAAGCTGTCAAGAGGGAAAAATGCTGGTCTATTTTGAAAACCCACGTAACGGAGGTAGGTCGTAAAAGATATTACCGTTGTACGGAAGTCAAATGGCGAGGACGTCAATGCTCTGCAGCAATTTTTTTACTTTTCGATGCAGCTTCTGAATATGTTCTTTTATTTTGAACTGAAGCAACTCATGATCACGAATCTATTGAATCGCGTTCAAAATATGGACTCAGTGAACAGATTCGAAATGAAGTGGATAAGTTATTTGATCTGCATTTGAAACCAAAAGCTATTATGCACAATTTGGCCAAAATACCCAACATATAGCTTCCATCTTTAACGCAGCTAAACAACTACCTTTCTGGTCGACGTTGTGCTAAATATGGCCCATCGACAATAAGTTTGGGTGAATTAGAAAGATGGCTGCAAACACATTCTCAGGTACCTGAGGACGATCATTCATTTTTTGTGATTTCCTATGAAACAACAAATGATGAGTCCACAACAAGCTTTCGTTTTGTATTGTCAACTAAGTACTTGCTGGGTCTAGCACGCGATTCAAAAATTATTCATGCCGATGCAACCTATAAACTAATTTGACAGGGATTTCCTGTTCTTATTACAGGAACTTCTGATCGAGATCGCCATTTTCACCCGTTTGCTTTATCAGTGGCTACGATAGAACAGTAATCTGATTTTGAATTTCTATTTAATGCATTAAAAACATGTGTATTCTCTCTGTATAAAATTCACATGGGTCCAACCGTTTTAGTATGCGACGCTGCAAAAAGTATACAGAATGCTTTTGTAGAAGTTTTTGGACATGAAGTAACGGTACGAATGTGTTGGGCTCACGCCAAAAGAAAAATTCAAATGCGACTAGAACAGTCAGTAGAAAAAACATCACAAAAAGAAATGCTATCTGATATAGATGCCTTGCAAATGGCAGCATCTCCTGAAATATGCAACAAGGCATCCCAAGCATTTCTTTATAAATGGAAAAATGAAAAAAATTTCCTGAAATACTTACAAGAAAAATGGTTTAATCAGAATCCGAATTGGTACTTGGGTGCTGCAATTGGAACACCGGCAACCAATAATGGATTAGAATCTTTTAACAGGGTTATTAAAGACAGTAACACGCTTCGCGAACGCTACCCTATTTCTCGCTTTTTAGTTATCGCTTCTGAAATGGTTACTGAATGGTCAAACAAATACAAACTGCAAAACTTCACAGTTTCAAAGCAACCAACTGTGACTTTAAAGCAATGGACTGACGCCTATCAGTGGGCTAAAATGCCTAAAAGGGTGCCCAAAAAACATGATTACGAAGACAAAACTCATTTTAGAATTCCGAGTGGAGATGCATTAGAATTGCAATCGTTCGACGAGCCATGGACAAAATTTGATAATTACAAGAGACAATGTTTTAGTGAATGGGAAGTGTCTTTGCCGAAAAAATAGATGACTGGCTGCAAGGTACTTGTAATTGTCCAATGTTCATGAAGGAATATATGTGCAAACATGTTCTTGGAATGTCCATTCGACTTAAATATGCTATACCACCTCCTGAAGCAAAAAACCTTCCTCGTTAGCTCTTGTTGATTTATACGTATTATTTGGGGACAGAGTATACTTGATGTTTTTAATTTTAGTGCTCGAATGTATAATTTTTTATTGCTGTGTTCTTGGGGCTTAAATATATTATTATGACGCTGTTCTTGTTTATTTTGGTGTTCAAATATTTAGTGATAAAGTAAGATTTGTGGTGTCAACAATAATAAGTTGCTGCTGAAATAGATAAATAAACTTCAAAACTCAATACTTTGGGGCTCAAAAATAAATAATTTGGTAATTAAATTTTGGTGCTCAACTATGATTTTTGATGGCACAAGACAAATATTTAGAGGTCATATCAATATTACTTTGGTGCTCGGTTAAATACAACCCAAATTTAATCAATATTTTTTTCTCGTAATTTAATTCAGATAAAAATATTGCCAGCCGAGAACATTTCCAAAAATCTGCTCTGTGATTTGACTTTTAAAACAAAAGTAGTTGAAATTTCCACAGTGGAAATGTTATTACGAAAAATCCTCAATCTATTACTATTTTTAATACTTTCTGATACTGAAACTCTTTAAGAGGTGGCAAAACTATGCTATAGTTGGATTGATGCTTTGAAGCCTCTCTAATGTATCATCCTGGTGATATATGATGTTTTATTGGAGATCTTTGATGACCCAAGACTAAATAATTCATCCGGAAATACCTCTTGAATTGAAGCAAAGGCTCTTGCTGATGCTATTTGAAAATTCAAATTCATTCATTCATTCAAAGGATGCTGATTTAAATTCAGCAGCAAATCAACTGCAGATAACCAAGAATTACCTTTTAAGATGCAGGGATAATGAGAGTTTTCAACAGGTTTTAGTTGGAACCCGACACAGAACCAAAATTGATACAGAACAAGTTCGAAAGAGGAGACAGAAACGGCACTTTGAATATGAAGCTCAACACGGGGTATCTTAAGATCCTAAGCAGAAATACAAAATCGGTTTCTACCACCCTGTTTTAGACATGGCTATACACTCTATTGAAAAGAGGTTCCAACATTGAAACAACATAATATTCTATTTGGATTTATGTACAATATATACAATATCAACAAAAAGCCACCTTCATGTATACTAATCGGCTGCAAATATATTGTCTTTGACGCATAATTCTAACACAGATATTGGTGCTAATGATCTCTGCAGTGAACTTCAAGCAGTAGCTCGGAGACTTCCAAAATCTACGCCACCACCCCAAGTACTTCTCTTTATAGTGCAATAAAAATGTGTGGATTGTGTACCTAATGTTTCTGTTGCCTTAAGAATACTTCTAACACTTCCAGTATCAGTGGCAAGTGGTGACCGTAGCTTCTCGTAATTCAAACTGATTAAAACTTACTCGTAGACTTAGCAACAATTTCAGTTGAGTGTGACCAAGCTTTGACACTGGATTTGAAGGACTTAGTAGCAAATTTTGCAAGGAAGAAGGCAAGAACAATTAGATTTAGATTTTGTGATCTATGTGTAATTTTGTATGGAATTGTTATATAAATATATAAATACAAATGATTGCTTTTTATATCGAATTAAAAAATCTAACAATTTGTAAAAGAAGGGGCGCGCCAATAAACTTTTTCTAGTGCGCAAAATAACCTCGAGCAGGCGCTGTCCTGAAATATTCCATGTCGCAGTTGTGCGATGGACTGGAGCTGAGTATTGTAGAAAACAGATTTTAAAAAATCTATAGAAGTCCAATGGAGTTAAAATCTGGATATTTTAGGGGTCATTCTATTTTTCTGAAACGAGTCGGGAATGAAAATTCAATGAGGTATCACAAAGTGGGTATAACTAGTTGATGATTCCCTTTCCATGTTGTAAAAAAGTTTGCTAGAAAAATTCAACAATGTTTTTACTTCCACCGATATAATACATTGTACGTTTTCAAATTGGCACGCTGTATATAGTGCAGAATGTACTCGCCTAGTGGATCATTGATAATTATATATTTTTTATTTTAGACGTAAGGCAGATAAGGCCCATATGGCAAGCGAGTCCACTGGAATTCATTTATTGACGATACATCCGGAACTGATCTAAAATGCATTTAAAGATCCCATAAAACGACTACAAATAGACGTTGCTATGGATACGGCCAAACGACAACTTGCAACTTGTAAATGCTACTCATTGCGAATTTTTACTTTTGATCATACTCTTTAGAAAGTTCTAACGTACCCTTAACAACCCTTAACTCTAAACTCTAAACGGTAAGCTTATAAAAGAAATACGGTATAAAAAAAGTGAAGTATCTACTAGAAAATGTTTCGTTTTCGCCATGTAATACGTAAAATGGCGATCTGCACTCACCCAGTCAAAAGACACGACTGCCGTCGACAAATAATATGTAAACAGCACATTTTATTGAAATGTCTGTATCATGAATTTAGTTACACCGCGTTTGAATACAATTGTCGTAAATAATTTCCCACTATTAACAGCAATTGACCTGCAAATCTTATCTCATGTACTGTTCCCAATGTAGCGCTACACTATTTTTAGTTCTATGATAGCATCGTAATATTGTATGACAGAAGTGCGTTTTAAAGGATTGGGGGAACCCCATGTGAGCGCATTTTAGAACATCGGGGAATCACCTTACGACATGTGCCTTTCTTTTGTGCCACATACTTCATAATTAATTATTAATTACTCTACAATTTACTAATATGTTAAAGCAAGCGGACCATTTTTTCTGAATATCATTTAGAAATACGTAACAAATATATACGTTATAAAAAATAGTGCACTTTAATATGCATTTCGGCTGAGATGGGCGAACTGAGTACGATATAGACGAATTTACGTTATATCCGTGTCTGTAATAAATGAGTTTTTTCGAAAAGCATGTATCTCAAACATAATTAGTTAAAAATTAATTGTGTAAAATTTAATTCTACGTTCTACAATTAAATCTGATCTGAAAAACTACGAGGAGTGTTTTAATTTAAACAGCAATTTATTTATTATAAGAAAGGGTATTACAACGATGAAAGCTATATTGGTTTTCAATGTAACGATGTACTTGCACCACCGATCTGGAAACTTTCTAATACCTTGCTGGAAGAAGTCTTTGGAGTGCATGCGTATTCACTTTCGAACAGCTTCGGAAATGTCTTTTTTTGAAGGAAATCTTTTCCCGGCTAAAATTTCTTTTAGTGGCCCAAACAAGTACAAATTGGACGAAGCAAAATCAGGAATGTATGCTGCACGTGGAAGAAGATCCCGATGGTGTCTGCTTATGGTTTCAATTATTCTTGTAGCTGTATGAGGGCGAGCCTTATCTTGGAGAAAGCAGACACAACATTTTCTTCTCTTCCGTTTGTTCCTGATCACCTGCTTAAATGTATCGCCTAAAAGTGTCGGATAATAGTCTGCTTTAATTGTACGACGTTCTGTAAGGAAATAAACAGAGATAACTCTTTCATAAACCCAAAAACTCTTGCCATTACTTTACCAATTGATCACAGTATTTGCTTTCTTGACTTCGGAGATGTAATTTGACACCACTGCATGTTTGTACGTTATAAATCAGGAGGAAAATAAGGTATCAGGGTTTCATAGTTGTCACAATAATTGATCTCTTTCTCTTGCATATCGCTGCAGTAAATAACAATCCATTTGCGAACCATTCAATGTGTTTTTCGGTCAACAAGGACATAATCCATCTAGCACTATCCTTACGATTACTATTATTATTTGCATTGGGTGTAGTGCTTGGCCTACTGCACTGAAGCTCTAACGGGTTATTATGCCCCTTTGGTGATTTACACCATATGGCCCGTTCCCTAAATGAATTTGAGGATGTCCTTGATGGACACCTTTATTATATCTTTAGGTTCTGTGAACTGCTCCCCGAAGTGCTGGTATCGCCTAACATCCAGAGCCGAACATTCACAGAGAAATCTACGGGTGGAGCCAATTTTGGGGAGGTACCTTCTTAGACGACATTCTCCTGTGAATAGTCCCGTTATAAGTCTCAGGCGTTCCCTATTTAATTGCAGTATTTCTTCAATCTTTTCCTGGAGGTGTTCCTCACGAACAACCACGATTGCCTCAGTCCGTGAGTTTTCTGCTAGTGTTTGTGGTGTTGTTTGCTTAATTGGTCTTTGACAGCCCCCTTTGCGGGCGTATCTGATATTTCGCATGTGGGATCTGGACCAACTAGAGGTTCATCTGCTCCCTGCTTGGCCAGCTGGTCTGCCTTTTCGTTACCTTCATCGCCTTCATATCCGGCACCCATTCCAGACTCTCTTCTGTTTTGCCAGAATCACCAGTATTTCTAGGCATTCTAGTACTACTCGAGATTGTGCCAGTGAGCGTTTAAAAAAATCACTTTTGTGAAAAAATGGAAATTTCACGTGAAGGTTTTCGTTAGATGATTTTTTGCGATTTTAGTAAAAGCCTAACTCAACAACAATGTATAGAATCGCTTCGTTCAACTTGGGTAATGCAGCACATCAGAACAGACTGTTTACAATTGGTTTGCAAAATTTCGTCGTGGTCGTGCGTCCGTCAGTGATGAATTTCGTGAAGGTCGACCAAAATCGGTTGTTATTCCAAAAAACATAGATTCTGTACGCAACATGGTTGAAGAAGATCCGAATGTGACTTAGGCATATCGAAGACTGCAGTACATTCGATTTTGCATGAACATTTAGCAGTGATAAAGATTTGTTCCCGATGGATTGCGCATAATTTGACCGAAACTCAAAAATGGCTAGTGTTAATTGGTGTAAGAAAATGCTCAAAAAATCCACAGAGGAACTGCAAAATCCGTACACAACATCGTAACAGGTGACGAAACTTGGATATATAACCGAATCCCACAAAAGTTGTTCGTTTACGAAGCAGTTAACGCTGAATGGTATACAACAATTTGTTTGCCAGACGTTAACGACGAATTCAGGAAGAACAGCCGAAAACTTCGCGTCCTTCTTTATCATGACACAGCTCTTACACAGCACGTCAAACAACTGATTATTTGAAGGAGAAAAACATCGAATTTATGTCTCATTGCCTTTCCTTTCCTAGTTTATGTAAAAAGTTAAAAGGCTGCCTTCGTATTTTTACCCCTTAAGAGCTTTTAAGCCGCTTGGCTGTCCGACATGATCTAGGTCTGTCTGTTTGAGTACGCCCTCTGTATCATAATGCGCGCGCATGCAGAGATTGTAAGTACCTCCACCTGTAAGACTGTAGTGAAGCATCCGAGGTTTATGTTAATATATTCCCCGGTAGCTATAGTTCTTACGATCAGCATTTTTCAGTTTCGGATTAGCGCTTTATTTGCACAGCACAAACTGAACGCATTTCTGTCTTTGTTAGTTGCTTGCAGATTCATATTTCTGACAAAGACGTATGTCGTAGTGACATCTGCGAACGAAACAAGACCAACACTGTGTGACGTATTCTGTCGGCTGACACGTTTAGTAAAAAGAAACAGAGATACTTGAAGAATGTCGCGCAGATGCAGCCAAACGGCACTACTTAGATCTGTTTCCAGCAGTATTTAAAATGTTTTGGAGGTTTGTATGGCAATATTTTATTTTATACACTTGGGGAACCTTTGTTTTTGCTGGGAAATATTTCGACGACAATGTCGGAGCCTTTGTCAACCGCGTCCCAGATCCGGTCAAAATTATGGCAACCAGATGTATAAAAACTGTTGAGGGTCTACAAAAGCGCAGTTTGGCTTAATTGCACACCAAGGGTACTTTCTACCTAACTTAAGTGCTATTCTAAAAATCTTAAATTAAAATGTCTTTTACAGGTCCCAAATTTTCACTAATATTCATAGCACTATTGTTATGAACAGCCAGTTCAACATTGGATGTTAGTTGGTGTTTAGCTATTTTAAAAAGAAAACGCTGTTAGAAATGTCCGGAAATTTTTTGAATACGCAGTGTCAACAGTTTGTGTTAAATCTATTCGATTATTTTACGCGCGAAAAAGACAATTTTGGCCCATTACGCGACATTGTAGCGGTTCGGGAACGAGTTGCAGATGCATTAAAAATAAGTTTACCCACCATACGGAAAATAGTGCAGCAAAGGAAAGACAACCTGCCATTATTAAAAAAAAACTGCGCAGCTCCAGAAAAAAGTTAAAAACTGAAGATTTGCCCAAAACATTAAAAATGACAGTTAGATATGTAGTGTAGTCACTTTAAAAACAGTACAACAAAATTTGAAAGACAAACAAATTCTAAATGCTGCAATATCAACGATTAGGAAACTCTTACAGTGTATTGTTTTTAAATTCAAGAAAGATTGCAACCGTAGAGCACTATATGAAAAAGCTAGCGTAGTGTCATTGCGAAAGGCTTTTAAAAAAATATATAGATAATAGCAAATTCATCATCAACCATTCAACCTCTAAACATTTTAAATACTGCTGGAAACAGATTTAAGTAGTGAAGTTTTTGCTGCATCTGTGCGACATTCTTCAAGTATCTCTGTTTCTTTCTACCAAACGTGTCAGCCGACAGAATATGTCACACGTACAGTGTTGGTCTTGTTTCGTTCGCAGATTTCACTGCGACATACGTCTTTGTCGGAAATATGAATCTGCAAGCAACTAACAAAGACAGAAATGCGTTCACTTTGTGCTGTGCAAATAAAGCGCTAATCCGAAACTGAAAAACGCTGATCGTAAGAACTATACCTCAAAAATGCCCGCACATGACCCGTTGGCCATTTTGGATCTGTCCGTATACCAGATGCGGCCTCGACGGTCACCTTACGATATTTAGCTTTTCTTTCATGAGTCTTCAACACTTCCAACAGAAATTTATAGATTTTTAGAAATTTAACGGACTGTTACCCGTCTGTTTTTCTGAATAAGGAAATTAACTTTTTTTTTTCATTTTCACTATTAACCGAATTTGCAACTCATCGTAATGAGGCTCATTTTCTCTCACGAGTTCTCCTGTCTCTAAAATATTTCGACCACTCACTCACTTTAAGGGAGACATTAATTGCCGTATGTTAACAAGAGCCTCGGCTAACCGTTAAATAATTTCTTCTTCTTCTTATTTTTTCTGCTTTCTACCTTTCTTGGGATTCCGACGTCTAGCTCTCTGTCCATCTTTTAGGGGGTCGACCTGGAGGTCTTCTGCTTTGTGGCTTTTAGTCTTTAGTCCACTTCGCAATTCTATTTGGGTCCATCCTGTCTATATGCTCTCCATTCACGTCTTCTGTGTCTTGTCTACCGGATTACGTCTTCTATTTGTAATTCTTCTCTTATGTCGCTGCTTCTGATTTGATCTCGCAGGGTTACTCCTTTTATTGTTGTTAAATAATTTAATTTTTGGAACTGTCTTCAGATGAGGTTTTTATTTAGGTAAACGCTTCGGTTTAAATTTGAACACTCTCTGTATATGACATTCACAGCAAAATAGTTATAAACACATGCTAGTGTATTGAATTGTATTATACGCCCTCATTAGGCATTGTTTAAAGTAAATCATGTTTATTTTAAGAAATTCAGTCTAGGATATTTATTTATTTTAGTAGAAACCATAAATGCAAATTTGAATCCGCATGTTGGTGCAAATTCCACCTTTACTATTCATGGATTTGTGAATGTGTAAGTGTGCTTTTTGATATAATGTAAAACTATGTGTCAATATTTAATATGCTAATCCAATATGTGCGATCGAAAACAAGTAAGGTTGATCAGCCACTTTGCAAGTACTATTATTCAATGCCGTGCTCTTTATTACAGACAGCCAGATTCAATCGCAGCGATACGGCAAGTACAGTATAAATTATTAACTTTAATTTAATGAAAATTTTAGCCACTTTAGTTTGATGAGCGTGGAATATTTATCTCGCATGTAATTAAAAAGAAGACGAAACGCATTTTTACATCTTAAATAAAATGGACATAATATTGCAATATTTAATAGAATAATATTATTGGGAAAAGTGAATACTCATTTTTGAAAAGAAATCATAACCAAACAACTATCAAACTTCAACTACAGGTGACAAACAGTAATTCCAAATTTAAAATTAAAACTCTATTGCGACCTACTTTGATTTATTTTTTGGCTCTGTGCGTTCGTGATTATATTTTCATATTAAAAAAATAGTACTCTGTTCAGCTAGTAATATTATTTACTTTTTTAATTTTGGTAGCCTGACATTTTTAAAACGATGACCTATACTGCGAAGCAAAATAAATTTTGTAACAAAAAATGAACGTTATTTATAATAAGTAATATCCTATATAAAGACCATTATTAGCGATGTTTTGAACTCTAGACCTTGCATGATCAAACGCAAGAAACCTGAATAAACCTTATTTAGTTCAATACACGTTTGCTGATTTTATTTAACGAGTATATTATATTGTGTACCAACTAGTTCTGTGCTTTTTGACGCGTTTAAATCAGTACTACTGTTAAACTTGAAAGTGAGAAGTATTATTATACAAAAACATGCCATCGACTGATAGAAGCAAATCCAAGGTATCCAGTGACAAAGGGAACAGCAGGAGAACCAAAAGACAGAAGTAAATTTTTTAGATAAATTATATCTTTAAAATTCTACCTCGAATTTCACTGATAATTTAATTTTCCTAATTTTACTGTGCGCCTGCTCAATGGGTGCGTAAAATAACGTTTCTGTAAATGTGACGAATTCTACTTAATTACGAGGAGTGATTAAATTTAAACAGGAATGCTTACATAAAGCTTCATCAAAGACCATTCCAGAAATTAAATTAATTAAAGTGTGGTCGTTACTCTTGTTAGCATAACTATGGAAATTGTTTCGCAATATTATTTTGACGTTTGACAGTTACAATGTCAAAAATTCTGTTTATTGTAGCGTGGAACAAAGCATAATATTTAAATTTCTAATGAATGCGTAAATTTGATGAAATTTTTACAAGGCTGTGAACACAATACGGCGTCAATGTCTTTTTAAAAGTCTGTGCAACTTCGGTTAATTGTGGAAACGAAGAAGAGCAAGATAGACGGGTAACCAATCGAAAATTTCTTGAAATTTATAAATTAGTGTGGAAAGTGATGAAGATACGCATCACATCATAAAAAAGCAAGCTAAAGTATCGTACGATGAACGCCAGGTGGGTCCCGTTCTTGTTGACCGAAGAACACAAGTTGAATCGTTTGCAATTAGCTTCTTTTTTACTACAGCGATATAAGAGAGAATGAGATGAATTTTTGGACTCAAATGACAATTTATGAAACCAGGGTGCATTATTTTACTTCTGGGTCAAAACGTGTAAGTATGCAGTAGTGTCGCAGCACATCTCCAAAGCCAAACAATGCAAGAACAGCTGGTAAAGTGATTATAAAATTTGTGTGGATTCTCAGCTCTTTGTTAATTTGCTCGGAAGACAAGGCAAAGTTCTGTTGGTTTATTCAAAACAATGCTAGCCCTCATACCGTTGCAAGAACAACTGAAACCGTAAACAAACTTCCGTGGGACCTTCTTCCGTATACAGTACCTATACATACATCTGAAATTTATTTGTTTGCCCCCTAAAAGAATTTTTAGCCGGAAAAGATTTCAGTCAAATAACGACGTTATCGAAGCTCTTCAAGAGTGGATACGCATGCAACCTAGAGACTTCTTACAGGAAGGTATTAGAAAGTTTTCAGGTCGTAATACTTACTGAAATCTGCGGTAGAATCAGTGCAAACACATATTCTGAATGTTAAGTACAAGACTGCATTCGAACATGCAAAAACTTTAATAAAAAACTGCTTAAAATTTTGATACGATAGCTTTAGTTTGAAGATACATTGACACGTAAACGATTGACTTCATACAAAATTCAAATAGCGATTAGAAAATAAAAAGTTTTATGTCATGAACTTTGTGATCATCGCAGGCCGAACGTGGGAGTCTATTGTAATATTTTGTATTCTCTTACGAAATCCATGGTAATAAATAAAAATAGAAAACTTAAATTTAATTAAACTAACGTGACAAATAGCAGAATGCGGTGGCAGTAGAAAAATAGATCAGAAGAGTGACGAGTCCCATTTTATAAATATTCTATTGTTTATTATCATATTGTCTGTGCATTCAGATTTTTTCCTTATTGGAATTTTTGTTTAACTTTCTGTTAATAGGTTGCTAGGTAATGGTAAAGGTAAAGGTTTGATAATGTCTATCAAACAATTACCTACCAATAAAGTGTACTTATAGGTTGTTACTTCATAACTGTCATAATAATTAGCATTACATTATTTTTAACGAGATGTTAATTTTTTAACCAATAATAAAATTTGCACTGTTTATCCTCATAAGTTTTACATTTATGTAACGATATTGTTATAGAAAACCCAATAACTTCTTGTTTAAAGCAAAGTCTACCGTTAATTTCAACCGTAGTATCAATAATACGAATATGGAAACTGGAAAAGATTAATATACGAGGGTTATTCGGAAACTAAGGTCCGAATCGTCGTAGCTAATCGAATGCCGCGCAAACATTGAAACGCGCATGCGTACCAACTCCCGGCATGCCTTGCTCGTCAAACGACGCCATTTGCATTGGTATTGTTGCAGTGTGCTAAGTACAGTGCTACTTCAAAATGTTTAAAACAATCGATCAGCCCGCCGACTGGGAAATGGGGTCAGTGATTCGGTTTTTGACAGCAAAGAACGTTTCAGCAGCGGCGACGTGGTCTTCTGACGTCTGGAGTTTTGTTGCTGCATGACAATGCCAGACCCCATTCTGCCTTTCACACCCAAAATCTGATCAGATCTTTTGGATGGGAACTGATTGACTACCCACCGTACAGTCCAGACTTGGCGCCGAGTGATTTTCACTTAATTCGCTACCTAAAAGAGTTTCTCAGCGGTAAGAGATTCGCCACAGATGACGAGGTGAAAGAAGCAGTTCAAGACTGGTTATCCTCACAGGCGGTAGACGTCTACGACTTAGGCATACAGAAGCTTGTAGAACGTTATGGCAAATGTTTAAACAAATATGGAAACTATGTAGAAAAATAGAAACACATGTAAGGAATTTAAAAAAGAAAGTTTTTTGAAAAAATCTGTAATGTTTTCTGTTTTATAAGTAAACGGACCTTAGTTTCCGAATAAACCTCGTAGTTCCCATAAAAACCGCAGGAGCATTTACTGTCT
>JABXWE010040142.1:0-14905 GCA_014611495.1 Limonius californicus
AGTGATCAATTACTTAGCTAACAAATATGCAGAAAGTTTCTAAAATGATGAAATATAAACCTGGTGAAGTATTGTATGTTTAAAATATAGATAATAAACTCAACTATACGAGGTGTCCCAAATAATACAGTTAACCCTGAATAACTAAATGATCCAATTTAAAAAAATTGGCGAGATAGTTCAACAGTAGTTTGAAGGGGGGACATCTTCTACCATGTAAGTCATATACCCTACTTCATCCCTCTAGGTTTCACCACCCCCAACCCCTTGATTTTAAATTACAAGAGGTGTCCAGTACAGTCAGTCAATCTTTTCCAACATGAATAGGGTCCTGCTTCATTAGGGTGCCCTATTCAAACGTTTTGTGGGTAACATATTTTTTAGACGAAGGTTCTTTGGAATGGCCAGCCAGATACCCTGATCTCACCCCACTAGATTTATTTTTGCGTAGTCACCTGAAAACTAAGGGTAAGATCTATGCTACGGAACAGGATTCTCCGAAAGTATTAAGAGCCGGATTAATCAGGAGTGTCATTCATTAACCCCCAAAATTTCAAATGGTGTACGCAATTGTTTTTAAAATTGATTGTACCATTGTATGGAAGTTGGTGGTGGCCACATTGAATATTTAATATAATATCTTCAACACTTTCTTGGAATTTTTTAATTTAACATTTTTCATACGCATCCGAAACTTGAAAATTCCATCTCTCAAGAACGAACAACTAGAATTGCATTCGACGCTACAATTTCAAATTTTGGGTTCGATGGTGGCGGCAAGAGGGATGAAGTAGGGTAGATGACTTATCCGGTAAAAGATGTCCCCTATAAACTACCCTTGATCGGTCGCCGATTTTTCCATATTTAATCAATTATAAAACTATTCAAGGTGGACTGCTTCAGTTGGAATGCCCTGTTAAAATCCTGTGCGCTAAACCTTTTATATTGTCTAGTAAACTTATTTTAAAAAATAATGAATAAGCTTCGTCGAGATGTATGAGTAAATTAGATACATTGTACTTCCAGTAAATACAGAATCCGAACACCGCAAAAGCAATATCAGCTGATATAGTTGAGTGAAAGTTTCCTTAATGAAGTTTGTTCCGGTAATGAGATATAATTGCGATTCGTGTTCCTGTAATATGTTAAATGAATAGTACTTCTGCTGATCAGCTACATACAAATACATATAAATGTAAGATCTAAGTTCTAGTATTCGAAGCCACGCGTAACAAAGTAGTTGTGACAGGTGGAAGGGATATAGAAGTAACATATTGATACTAGTTCCCCTTACATTTGGCACTTACAACGTTGCTCTTAACCAAAAATTTTAATTTATTCCCTGGTTTCTGAAAACAGTATACATTATCAGTTCCAAATTGCTTGTAAATCACACGTTTGGCATATTACCGTACGGAATAACTTAATTATGTAACACCCTGTGTTTATGTTAAATTTTCGCAGCAAACATTTCTTAAATTTGTGCAGTACAGAACTGTAGCTATGCAGTAATAAGCTTGTAGATTTTTTAGGGTAATATAATACAACCATGTGACTTTTGACTCAAGTTCATAGTGATATTTACCTTGTCCCTAAAATATTATTGTTTATCAAATTTTTAGCTGCATTGTGTACATCTGGTTCAGTGATTCAGATGTTTTATGTTACCGTGTGTATACCTTTCAAAATAATGTGATGTAGTATATGTGAAATGTTCAAAATGGCATAAATATCCGTGAACTTTATATAATATTATAGCTGTAATCTTATAGATAAAATTTATTGTGCTACTATAGAGTCAGCTCTTGGTTCGGGACCGTGGTAGTCGCAGGTGATATACCTATATATCAGTTAATGTAAAAAGTTTTATTCATGTCATGTAAAAGCTCTACTTCTTGTTCTTTTCATACCATCTCCCGTCGAAGGTTGGCGATCCAAATAGCCATCATTGTTTTAGACACTGCTGCACGAAGAATTTCAATTGATGTGCAGCCGAACCATCGATACAGATCTTTCAGCCTCGAGTTCTGCGGCCTTCCTACTGATCGTTTCCCCAGCATTTTGCGTTCGACGTTAGTCACTTTTTGCATCCATGATATCTTGAGCATGCGTCTGTAGGGGTACATTTCGAAGACTTCTCTCGCAACTATAGAGGAGTACAAGTAACACATTGCATCTTAGCATGCGAATTCTCTAACAAAGAAGTTTCTCACTGTGCCGAATATTTTTCTTGCCTATTCGATTCTCGATTTTATGTCTTTTGTCTTGCCACAGTGTTGGTTCACTATGGTCCCCAGATACTTCATATTGGTCACTTGTTCTATAATGTTGCCAATGATTTGTATGGCTAGGTTATCGGTATTTTTGACAATGCCATTACGTTTGTCTTGGCTGTGTTCATAAATAAGCCAAATCTCTCACTATGGTGAACTGTATTGTCCATTATTTGTTGCAGGTCATTTGGATGTCTTGTTATGATGGAATGTATCGTCGGCATATCGTTTATTGTTTATTATCTTTCCACTAACCCTGACTCTGCCTAATGTTTGATCGAATGCTTCTTGTTTTCTCTGAATATATGTTAAAGAGAAGCGGTAATAGCACGCAACCCTGTCGGACTCCTTTTTGAATCTGAATAGTATCAGTGACTGCCTGGTCTATTCTTACTTCGGCCGTTTGGTTCCAGTAGAGCTCGGTGATAATCTGTATGTCTCTGCAGATAATGCAAAGTTTACTCTAATAAGGTGATAAGATGTATATAAAGTAAAAGTAAACGATCTAGCAATTTCGTTTAGAGTTAATACAAAATTAATTTGTTTTTCCACAATGAATATTTAATGTATACTTTAAATTTACCCGTTGCGCTTACTTTTAGTTATTATTTCTTGGCTTTACAGTTTATGATGGCAGAAGATAAATATCCTATAGCAACATTACAGAACTTATAGGGTAATATGCTGGAATAAGTTTTGCGTTTGAATTAAATCCAGAACGTTGAATAATTGAGTTAGTATATCCGGTATTGATTTATGTAGATAAATGCGAGAGTATATTTAAAACATTTTACTAAAAACTAACTGTAGCTGTAATTACTTATCCTTTTCCTTCAAATAAATGATAAGCTACCACAGTAATTTTATTACTTATGGATCGACATATAGGGGGGGGGGTCTGATATTATTTATATACTTTACTTGTTTACATAACAGCAGCAATCATTTTTAAAGTTCAGGTAACTGTCACAGAAATTAACGACCTTTATTGCTTATGTAACTGTAATGATAGCTACGAGCTTTCAATGTTTGTGTAATTGTAGCGGTACAACAACTTTGGCTGTTTATATACATGCAGTGGTAACTAACTAGTTCTAAAGTTTATGTAAATGTAACGGCAACTAATAATTTCAACCATATGATTGGAACTCTTAACAAAATGTTTTTGATTATTTATGTAAATTCGGTATTAAGTAGTTGCCTTCAGCAACAGTAATAGTAATTAACAACTCCTGCTAATTGTGTAACTAATAAAGTAGCTCATGAGTTTATTTTATGTAACTGTAATTGTAATCGGAGTTTTTGATTTGTGATGTAAATGTGGTGGTAAACAGATGAAAATTTATGTAACTCTAGTGGTAGCTAGTAGTGGTACTTTGCATGTGTAGGTGACCATAACTGCAAAAGTAATGATGACTGTAACTAACAATTTTCCTACTTATGTAGATAAAGCTAGATAGGACTATTGTTGTGATTATGTATGGAAGGAAAAGATGTGTAGCGGTAACTAATTGTTTCGAGTAATAATGTAATTGCAGTGGTAGCTAGTTATTTGTTACGTTCACTTAACTGTAATTGCCAATTTTTACTACTTACGTAACTGTAGCAGCAGCTGACGACATTTTATATTTATATAACTGTAGATGTCACTAACGTTTTTGATTATTTACTATTTACGTAGCTGTAGTGGTAACTACGTGCCTTTGAAGTTCAAGTAACAGTAGCGGTTATTGACGCCTTTTACATCTACATAACTCCAGCAGTTACGTCTTTTAATTTAACGTATTTGATTGTTTTTGATGTAACTAGTTACTTTGTAACGTTCAAGAAACTGTAATCGTAAGGCTGTCTATGTAACAGCATTAGCAGCTACCAACCATCTATGTTTATGTAACTGTAGAACTCACTAACGTTTCTGATTATTTATTATTTTTCAAACTAAAATGGTAACTAGTTACCGTTAAATTCAAATAACGGTAGCGGTTACTGACGTCTTTTACTATCTGTTTAACTGTAAAAGCAGATAACGTCATTTAATGTAAATGCAACTCTAATGTCTTTGATTATTTTTGTTGTAACTAGTTATTTTGTAAAGTTCAAGAAACTGTAATAGTAAGACTGGTTATGTAAGAGTAATAGCAGCTGACGACTTGCTTGTTCTAGGAAGTTGTAAAACTCACTAACGTTTTCGCTTATTTAGTATTTACTTAACAAACCGGTAACTAGCTACTTTCCGAGTTCAAGTAACAGTAGCTGATACAGAGGACACTTACTATCTATGTAGCTTTGAAGGTGAGTAATTGATTATCTTCGTGGTAACTAGTTACAGTGTCACATTCAAGAAACTGTAATAGTAACACTATTTATTTAACAATAACAGCCGCTAACGACTTTATTTGTTTATATAGCTGTAGAATTCAATAACTTTTATTGTGGGCTATTTTCGTAACTAAAATATTAAGTAGCTACCTTCTGAGTTTAAGTAACGATAGCGGTTACGCACGACTTTTACTATTTATGTAGATCTAACGCTAGATAACGTATTTTAATTTAAATGCGACTAAGCAAGGGCTTCATTCATTAACTTTTCTAATTATTTATGTAGCGGCAGTAGAAGCTAGTTATCTTTAAAGTTCATGTAACGGTAGCGGTTACTGACGCCTTCATTTGGCAGCTGTGCAACTCTAATGGCAACTAATAACTTAATTCATATACAATTCAAACGTTAACTAACGCCTTTAATTATTTTCGCAAGAATTTTATAAAATTTATGTACTTGTATCTGCTGCAGTAACAGCAGTTAAAGATATCATTTGTTTATGTTTACTATTTACTACTTACTATGTAAGCTCAGTTACCTAGTTACACAATGAGCTCCTGTAACAGTAACTGTTACTGGAGCTTCTATGTGCTATCTGTGCAACTCTAACGATAACTATCAACTTATAATAAATGCATACGCAACCCCATTTGTAATTAACGTCTTTATTTATTTTCGCGGTAACTAGTTACTTTATAAAATTCAGGCAACTGTAATAGAATGCTACTTATTTGGCAGTAACAACAGCTTACAACAGTGTATGTAGCTGTAAAACTCACTAACGTTTTGCTTATTTACTATTTACGTCAGTTGTAATTAGTTACTAGTACCGTAGCGATTAGTAATGATTTTTTCGTAATAACTGCGTTAGAAACTAATAGCATTTAATTTATATGAAACTGTAACGGTAACTAACGCCTTTTATTATTGATGTAATATCTGTGGTAAGAAATTAGTATCTAAAGCTTAAGTAATTAACTATTTTTACTGCTTATATAACTGTAGCTGTAAGAAATTGCTTGGATTTTGTGTTTCACGGAAAATAGTTATTGTTCACGGTTCTTACAAAATAGCTTAAAATATTTAACATATCGGCTCACCATCATTAAGCGGTGAATGGGAACCGTATCAATACTGCATTACAACAGAACTCTCGAAATAGCAACGCATTAGGTTGTTGTGCGTTGGCCTATTTGTTAAATTTCGGCTCCCCTACGGCATATAATTTTTTAGATTGTCAGTTTACGTTGTTACGAGTATTTATTCTGCAAACCTCAGTCAATACTGAGGTATCAGCGCCAAATTTTCACTTCATCTTCTTTTCTACTGAAGAGGGATTTCTCGCTACAATCCCCTGTGCTGCTTCCAATAAACTGTACGTGTAAGACGGAGCAGCGTAACTTAACTTCGTGTAAGCTTATTAGTATAGGTAGGTGGTCTAGCTCTATGTGGAGAACGTTAACGAAGCTTCAGTTATGACTGAATTTTGAGCTTTAAGTGGCTATTAAAATGCCATATTAACATTAGTATAACTTAAGCTTACCCATATTAACGTAGTAATAAACGAATATTCAGCTTTGATGGCTTTCCCTATACATCTGGCATTTGAGGCGTTAATTTAGGGACAGGGTATAAAATACCGTTCGCATCCCAAATCATAAAGCATAAATACGTAGCGGAAAAGGCGGAAATATAAGTAATCGATTTCGAAAATAAAATATTCCAACATCTATAAAAAGCTCCGCATATAAATGGAAAATAAAAGGGTTCCTACATGGATAACGGTAGATTTTAGATAACATTGGCAGGCAATATACTGCTGGTAAAACCAGAGGATGAACTGCAAATCTAAGGATTGTCGTATTTCTGCCTGCGCAGTTTAAATGTTGCTGTATTTCCACAAGCTACGATAAATAACCTGTTTTGTGATTTGTTTTGGCTCTGAAACACTCATGGAAAGGACATAAATATACACACCAACAAAAACTGACTTTGCCTTTGTAGTTATTATTATGTAGTTTGAAATACTGGTTTATAACAGTCGTAAATTGCTCAAATTAGATGAGGTAACCCCAGAGTTGGCATTTAAATGCTCTTCGCAGAGTTTCCACGCGTTTTAAAAGCTCAGTTCACCCTGGACTGTAAGCCAATCAAAACCTCATTACACTCTCACCCCTCTCTTTCATTTTTTACAGATTTTCGCAAATTTCTCTTCTGTATCATTCTCCTTACTAAATTATCTCAGGAATAATTTACTTTATAGAGACCCATTTTTCACGGCACCTTATTGGTGGAAATTATGTAACTTTGATATTAAAGCGCTAAAGGCCCCCTTCTACCATTTTAAAAAAGAATTAAATTGCATTTTGGTGGCTAAATCGATTTGTAATCATTGCTCAATTATATTTCTATAAAATAAGTTCATCAATAACCGTTTTAAAGCATTTTCATTTTCAGCATATACTTCACCTACTACCCACCCATTTAGAGGGTTCAATTTTCTTGTCAGTAACCAATATAATCATATGTAAGTTGATTAAATTACTAGTGGTATCAATAAATGTAAAACAGTAGGTAATATAAATTTATTAATTCTTCGTATTGATTTACAAGCCTCAAAACGTAGAGTTGCTTCAATTAGAATGATAGCTATAATATAGGTTATAGTTATGATTTCCACATTTGTTTAATAATTTGAGCTCCATTGGTTTCATATGTCCTGGACATCAAACAAGCATTTGATAAAGTGTGGCATAGCGGCTTGTTATATAAACTTAAATTGCACCTCCCCAGTTAGCTATACTTACTACTCATGTCATACCTCACAGATAGAACTTATCAAGCCAAATGAACAATTCAATATCAGACATCCATCAAATCAAATCTGGAGTTCCGCAGGGCAACGTTCTGGGACTTAGTTTACACATCAGATGCACCAATCACAGACCCATTGCGACGACACGGCCATCCTGTCAGTCAATCAGTCTCCTGAACTACCAATAGAACATCTTCAACAACATCTTGACTTGCTACAAAATTGGTTCCATAAGCTGAGAATTACGGTCAATATAGAAAAATCAGCACAAGTAACCTTTACCACGACACATGCTGAATATGCGCAAACCAGCATTAATAATCCCCAAATTCCAATCAAAACTGAAGTGAAATACCTTGGCATACACCTCGCTCAAAAGCTCGCTTGAAGCTCACATATTAAAAACAAAAAGAAGCAAGTTACACCTAAAAATCAAACAAATGATATGATTACTTAGAAGACATTCCTAACTCTCTTCATCAAAGAAGATCTTGCTGTATAAAGTCATTCTGAAGCCAATATGGGTCTATGAGATTCAGCTCTGGGGATGAGCCAAAGCATCACATACTATAATCCTAGAGATTTCAATCCAAGACCCTCCGCATGCTAACCAATGCTCCATGGTACACAAGGAACGACACCCTTCATAACGAAGTAAGAGTCCCCTACGTAGATAGCGATATCAAGAGGTTTTCGACCAAGTACAGCAATAACATGGCAGGACACCCTAACCAGCTTATCGAACAACTTGCTAACCAACCAGGCACTACAAGAAGATTCAAACGACAATGACCACTGGACTTCGTACTACAACCCAACCAAAACTGAAGTAATCTTTAGGGAGACTAGCGCTGGTTAGAGCTTCCCGCACGACAATTCCATCATCATAAAATTTACTGAATAACCTGTAAGAGTAGATTGTAAATATGCAGCTTAAATAAAAACAAGGTGATTCATGCAGTAGAACCTTTATTTAAGATTTATATCTTCGTTGTTTTTATTACTGATCTGGTCACAGAGTATATAAAATTATATCAAAAATATACATAAACTACGTGTAGGTAGGCAAAAAATAATTTACTAAAATTGTAAAGGGCATAGTCGTTACAGGATATGAAAAAAATACTTTATAGCTAAGAAAATTTACTTGTTGAAGATAATTTTATGGGAGTATCTAAATCGCAAGCTACTTACTTATATTACTCTTAAGAAATAACATTATGCAGTAAATGTACAGTCAGACAACTCAGACAACAAACAGCTTGAACAGAATAGTAAGCAATTCCTATTTGTATTGTGCGAAAAATTTGAAAGCTTTCAATATTATGAAGCAGGCAACACAGAATACATCTCATACGAAATTTAAGCCGCATTGTTTAAAATGAATACTATGATCTCAACTTTTAGAAGTAATGTTATATTATACTTGCCTATGATATGTATTGTGTGTTGCCTACTAGTTAAAATTGAAGATTCATAATTTTAATACGAATTTCTGATCGTAATTTTCGAAACACAATACCTTAAAGTTATAGTCGTATATAAGATGTGTCGCGTGTTGCATATTTCCCCTAAAAAATGTGTATTTTTTTTAATTTGCACCCTGGTGTTAATTTTTTAGCAGTCGTCACTAAGATGTATTGCATGTGGCCTACCTCGTAATTTGATATCACGAATTTAATTTAGGGATACAATTGTTTAAAAATCTATGGTCGTTTGTGAGGTTAATTGTGTTGCCTATCCGTTATATTTAGGACTTGGGTTTTTAAACTGAGTTACCCTGCTTTTATTTTCAAATAAGGGTAATTTAAAACTGTACTCTGTAAGTTGTATTGTGTGTTGCCTATTTTTAAAAGTTAACGCCCATGTTTTCCTGCTGAATACCTTATTTTTAATGTCAAAACACATTGTTATGAAAATATAGGTACGTATAAGACCCACTCCTTTTTTATTTTTGTAATATAAAGTTGTAATTATTAAATATCAATATTGAGGTTTAATTTTCAATACAAATTGTTTTAAGGTTGCAGTTATTCAGCCTATGTATTGTGTCTTGCCTATTGTTTAAATTTAGAGTATGCATTATTGAAATAAATTATTCTACATTTATTTTCATAACGAATTAGATATAGAATTATACTTCTATTGGTTGTATTGTGTGTTGCCTATGTTTAGAGCTCATGTTTAATGATGAATATTTTATTTTGTATTACAAAACACATTGGAATGAAAATATAGGCGCGTATAAAATGAACTCTGCTTTGTTTACTATTTTATTTAATTTCCCAATTATTAAATATGAATACCTTAAGGTTAATTTTCAATTGTTTTAAGTCGGTATCGTTTGTGAGATGCAGTGCGTGTTGCCTACGTTTTAAATCTAAGGTTCGTACTTTTAAAGATGGCATTTTATATAAAAGCTCTGTGTGTAAATAGACAATTACAATCGAAACTGAAGTGAGAATCCAACATACAGCTGAATTATGCAACATGATTGCTGTATATATGTACAAATGCGTACACGTTGTACTAATTCTTCGTCAAACTAATGCAGTACCTATGTTTCCGCGGAGAATAATCGTTTTGATGTATTATTTAGTGCACTTTGCGATATAGTAATGAACTTTCAGGGCTTGTTAATATCACCCAACATTTAAAACTTAAATTCACTGTTCATCCATTATGCTACATATTACCCTTTGGGAAAACTGCTTTTCACATAAAATATTTTGTGACTTTTATTTTGAATTTACAGAACAGTAATGTTTACTGATTTCTATGGAAGCCTAGAGGAGACATGTCCTGTATTCTCTTTTAGAAAGCAGATATTTTGCATTTTAAACTCGAGCCATAGAGTTTGAACATTACATTAAATTTGAATTTAAACTCTGCAAATTCAGTCTAACGCTGCTTCAGCAGTTTTCGCCAGCTTTTATTTAAACAAACTGAAGTTAGCAACTAGCGTTTAGTTGAAGTCCAAAAATATATCTTTCGTACTTGCTAAATTCATCTTGAGCTTACATTTCAAATTAGCCAGATTGTAATATAAAGATATATGTTTATATTTGGTGGCTAATGGTTGTCTATTATTGATAATTAGAGCAAGCGGCAATGTTTCCTGTCTTCGTAAGATCTCCTATGTTCATTGTTTTTTTAATTTGAGTTCTTAATAATAAACAACAATGCAGAGAAACCATTTAACAATAGAACAACGAAATTTAGCCGTTGCTATGCACCAAAGAGAAAATCACAAAGTCGACATTCTCATTCACTTCACGTGCACTTTCGCGCTTTAAAGGAACAGGTACGACTGCAAGAATGCCTGGAAGTGGTTCTCTTTGCAACGCAACACCTAATCAAAATCGACTTCTGGTAGTTAATGCAAGAATGCACCCCTTTTCAACTGCTGGACATCTACAGCAAGTGCTCCAGAATGCCACAAGAAATCAAGTCTCCGACCAAACTGTGAGAATCGATTGCTTAAGATAGGACTTACCTCATACCGCCTCCTGAGATGTCCTGTAAGAACTGTGGCTCAACGAAGACACCGAGTGGAATGGTCAAGACGTAGCCTTCAAGATGTGAAACCATGGGATATTATACTGTTTTTGGACGAGTCCAGATATTGCTTCAGCAATAACAGCCGCCGTCAAAGAGTATATCTTAGTGCCGGACATCGTGCCTTACCTCAGTATACCCAACCAGTCGTTGCCTTTGGTGGTGGTGGTCTTATGGTTTGGGCTGGAATTTTTTTAGGGTAGCGTACTGACTTCCGTATCTTTAATGGTACACTCACGTCAATGGTATCCCCAAGAGATCATTATGGACCATGTTCTGAACCGTCGCCACGCTGTTGGGCGGGAATATTTGTTTTTCTTGACGTCAACGCAAAGCGGCATCTTGCTCGGGTTGTTTTAGAGATGCTTTGAGATGCGAAAATAAACCATCTTGATCTTCCTCCGCTATCTCCAGACCTCAGCCCCATCGAGCATGGATGAGACCTTTTGCAAAGACAGCTGGATCATCATAATCCAAGGCCTACCACTGTGCAACAGCTGAGGGATGTATTGCCGGTACTGTGGCATCAAATTCCACAAGAACATATTGATAATTGTATTGAGTGTATGTCAGCAAGGTGCAGAGCAGTTATTACTACCAGAAGATGTGTCACGTAGTATTAGAATTTAATGAATTTAAGTTAAGCGAAACGATTTTCATTATAATATTGATAAATTTCTTCTTTAAACGTACCTTCGTTGTAGATTTATTACTAAAAAGCCGTTACATTTTGTTTTTTGGTAGTTCTTTTATTATAAATGCCATTCGTGTTGCCTTTAAGTGTCTTACACTGCAATATCCCTATTCATTTTTCTGTAGCTTATATAAAAGAAAATCTACCGGCTTCAGTGCAAACAAAATAAATAATTTTAAAACAAGTTACAATGTTATTCAAATTCTGATTAACTAGAAAATAAACAGTTTATGGAATCTAACTAATTACAAACGTTTTACAACTTATTTTACATTGTAATAACAACCATTGTAATGTCATGTTGATCTAGTTGCAGTTTCACGTTAACTCCCTAACCGAAATGTTTGGCAAGTGCAGTGTGCCATTATAAGATGTTTACGGACTGTTTCCGATATCATTAACGAGATGGTCAATAGGCAGACATGGGAAAGCCTGCAACCAATTGGCGGTTATGTTCTCTACCACAATTAACCACGAGAAGGCAATCTAATAAGCTCCTAATTCCAGTCAACATCTGTTTGTCCAAATTTCCAGGTTAATATACCATATAATATTTATACATATATTCAAGTCGAAGGTGCATACAGTTGATTATATTAGAATCTTAAAATACTATATTGTTGTGGTTTGTTCTGAAAGCGTGTATTTAGTAGACACCTAAAGTAGTTAATTCTGTAAAATCTAAATACATTGTACTAAACCGGAAATTTTAGCATTTGAATATATTCCAGAAATGTTTAGTTTTCTTTTATTACTCAATAAGGCTCTGAAAGTGGTTGAAAGGTGACTATGTGTCAGAATTAGAAGAGAAACATTATGTTATACTCAAAGTTCAAGTACTTTATAAAACAGTCATATATTTTTCTTCAGGTGCGTTTTCTTCTTTGAGTGCCATATCTCTTAGGAGACATAGCAATCTTCTCTCCTATGTTTGCGTTGCGCTTTTAGGGTGTCACACACATGGGGGACCTACAGCTTAACGTGGGCTGCGAAATAACGAATACTTCTACTCCAGAGAATGTTTACTAGGCAGAATATCTAGCTGGTTTGCCATTGGTTTGCGAGGGCGAACGGCCGTTGAAGGTGTTCGGGTACTGGGAATTAAACCCCAGACGCAAAACTCTACCACGCCGATCTAAACAGTAAATTTAATAAAGCAAACAAAATTACTTAACAAAGAATCCAAAGTAAAAATATGAAATAATTTCTGAAAAAGTGTTACTGATTTTTTCAGTCACCTGCAGCATCACGTAAGCGATTTACTTATAACAAAGTACTCCTAGTTTTTTTATATTTGTTATTTTCTAGAGGATTTAGTATAAAGAAATAGAACATATCAATCAAATAAACACAACAAATGAAATGTGTAAGAATTTTCAGGGAAACAAAACCTTTGATTTTGTATGTATTTGTTTTGATGGTTAGAAAATCATTGAATATTGATAATATTAATAATTAATAATATTTATAGACCGAACTATATCTGGATTTTTCCAATTTTTAGTTCTACTTTTTGCTCTGATTTCTGTGTTCATTGATCACGCGAACTTTTTTTGTAAGAATCTTGTTGCTAAAGAGATTCCCATTCCACACAGCATATGACGGCTCTGCACATTTCGTACTACATAACGGGTTTAACATGCTCCACCCTTCAAAATCTTCATGCCCCAACTACAAATACAACACCAGAACTACCCTGGGAAAGTGCAGTGCTGAGAAATGGAACCCAGGCCACCTTAGTCTAAAACGCGGGCTAGAAGGGGTGATAATAAGTTTTATACTCTAGGGATTCATCCAGTCCATCCTTAATCTTAGTTTTGAAAAATTATTTGTTCTTAAACATTGATTAAACATTTGGCATAGACCCTAATTTGTAGAAATATATGCTCTAAATGTTAAAGAGATGATTACACATTTTTAGTTTGCTTTTTCCCAAGGCCTTATTATCATTGCATTTCTCTGAATATTTTTTTTCGGCGTATTTATTCAGTTTTAACAAATATAACTAGACTTTTAGTTTGTATATTGAAAGTTCCCACTAATTAAAAAACCACCTGATTTATTTGTTGAAATTTTAATACTATTTTTGATTTGACTTTCTCCATGAATTTTGCTTTTTATGATTTTGTGTTTATTTTTCATGCATTCGTTTGATTTTAGTATGAACCAGCCATTCCAAAAATAGGCAGCCCAAGATACATATCAGAAATACCTGTTTGATATGCTTCACTGTTCACCGGCTTAAGTAAACTTCATTCAACCCAAGCCAAGTTATACTTACTATTTTATGATATTTAAAATACAAGTGAAGAAAGTATGTGAGGCCAGGATAGAAGAGGAAAACCGAAACTAACGTGAAATAGTTCAGTAGAAGCTATCTCAAGTGAAGCAGAAGAAAAATGGAGTTCAGCCAAAGAAATGGCTAAGGATGTTACAGAGATTGGATGCAGCATTGCACACTACCATCTATATAACTTTGTGACGCCGAAACTTAATACAACTGCGGGTTTATATATACTTTCGCTCTTAATAATTCATCGACCTATACACAGGAGAAGTAGAAGAATGTCTAATTTATAATTTTGCGGCAAAACGTCGCGTCATTAAAATGATACATTGTGTGGAAAATGGATTCTAGAATTCTTCAAAGAATGAAATCGGAAATGTGCGTTAGGTTCGGCATATATGGTGTCCCCAAATAGCTTCACAAAAGCGTGGAAATGCCGCATCCACTATCTATAACATCCTTGGAAATGGTAAAGTACTGGATTAAGTGGAACAAATTATAAGAGAAAGTTAAAGCAATCAGAAGTCACCTCGACACCCTAGGTCCTAGGGTACAAAGGATTATGTAGTATGGATGTATGAAACACTTAAACTTAGATATTCATAAAGACTTTGCTGTTTTCTTTGGCACTTTATTTAAAAATCATTAGAATAAAACACCAAACATTTCAAAAATCTGATTGATAATACAGTCAATGAAAATTTTAATATTGCGTTTACTTGTAATATGTCATTTGGGTTGCCTAGTTTTCGTATGGTAGGCCCATACCCTCCTGTGAATCACTTGGTATATCGAATTTTCTTCATTTGCATTTAATTAATTTAACTTGGTTTGATTTATTTAAACTTAAATATTCAAATTTTTGTGTAACTTGCGACTATTGATTTAACTGTTGAAAAGTATTTAGTTCTTTTATGCCAATCTTTCTATATCGTTTCTCTACATTTTTATCTAGAAT
>JABXWE010040145.1:0-18612 GCA_014611495.1 Limonius californicus
CTACAATGGAGTAGGTTCTATGAGCCCTCTCTGCACGTTTGCCGGGCAGGAAGCTAACCTAACCCGTCGAACAGAGAAGAGTTCCCCTAGATGGTTTACGATTGTCAAAAATGTTCGTATGACAACCGGGACCGACGGCTTTATGTGCCCTCCGAAGCACCACCGGCTGCATACGCCACTATATTGGTCTACCCATTTGAGTACTGACCAGCGCGGATTGTGCTGCAATACGAACACCGTTTGACCTGCGTCCGCGGGGCTTTGCTGTGCAACCAATTACAAACAAACTGTTTTTCAAATTGTTTTTATGTTTCTCACTTTTTAGGTGTGGAAAAATGCATTGTAAATAAAAAATTATCCACGAGGGTGGTTTTAACAGAACTGTGCCAAATCTGATCTGAAATATAGCTGCAACCCAAATTTTTAGGGAATTGCTATAGTGCCTTTCAGAGTCGCCGTGCAGCATGGAGAAGATACAAATACAAGGTTGTCAAACTTATTTGTGAGGCACCTTTAAGACATAAAATTTAATCCCTCTCACACAAAGGTTTGAAGTATGGTAATGCTATCGTAATCCCTAAAAGACGCGTGTTGTTAAATGCCAGGTTCAGTGGTTCTAAAACATTTATATTTTATTAAACCTGCGAGTACAATTTTTGCTAAGTGCAATTAATTGTTTATTATTTACATATTTATAAGAGTAAAAAAGAAACAAAACAATTACCAGCTTGATATAATATGCAAGCACTATTATATAAATGAGAAAATAAATTACATTTCATTAATAATGTGATAATTTGTAACATTTAACAGCAATTGCTTTTCACGTCTAGTAAAACTTTGACCTGCTTTAAGCAAGTGTTCTATGGCAATGGACAACGAAAACTTTTTGAATAATAATTTGCTTATATAGTAAGTATTGTCATTATTCTCCATGTGCATGGTTCATTTTGAAAATCACATTAGTTTACGAAGAGAAATTCCTCATTGTATGTAACAAAACAAATTAAGAACTTAACATTATTATCTTGGTTGGTTAATATTATTTTTGTTTGAGAACTTCTGAACATTACATCATTTCAACAAAATAAACCCGACGTGCTTTTTTTAAGAGATTACGAATACTGGTGACAATGTCATTTTTTGTCCCATAAGAAAAGCATTGCCCTATTTTCTCCATGCTGCACGGCTCTGAAACGCACTATAGTGCATTCTAAAAGATGCAATCTATTCAATAAACATAATGTTCTTGCGAATGTTGCGAAAAATAATTTTTCTACAAAATTTCTAGTTGTTAGAAATAGCTGTAAGTGGCAACGTTCTATAATGTATGACCTCACCGAATGCTAGACGGCTTGAATATATGCTGATGTTTGTTATTGTTTTGTATTTTTGCGGGCTGAGTGTTGCAGGGACTGTTGTTTTTATTTTTGTGATTGCGTTATTTATCTGGTATCCTGCCATAATTGTGAGGCAACTGCCACCGATGCTTTTCAATGTAATTAGAAATGAAGTTCAGTAATGTAAATCATTATCAACTATTTCACCAACACAATTTTTTGAATATTCCAGTTTATTTGCAATATGTACATTCAAAAAATTGTATGATAATTACCATTGGCCATGCTCGACAGCATACTTCTGTAACACTTAGGCTTTTAGGCCTTTTGTGATTTTGGGACAATAAACTTACAAGCGAAATCTCAAGACTAAACTTATGAGACTTGTTCAAATGAAACCCATCTTTGATCAACTTAGCCTTGAAAACAAATGCAATAATTCAAATAACGTTTGTTAATGTTAGTAGTATTTGTAAGCAACACATTAATAAGTTCCTAGCGTTTGAATTTGATTCGAACTTTTAAAACTTCGATTTTGAAATGGCGTTTGTTGTTGAAAATCCGTCCAAGTTTGATCAGTGTGCGGTCCTACAATTTCTGTGCCCTGAGGGTGTACAGCCATTGCAGATTCATTCGCGAATGGAAGCAGTGTATGGAAATGCATTTATTGCGTACCCAACTGAAGGAATGGTGCCGAAAATTTAAGAATGGAAAAGAGACTATGGATGAGTCGTGACCAGGTGCACGGTGTACTGCAGAAAACAATATGGCATGTGCAGAATGCCTTATTAGAGAAAATCGTTGAATTTCGATTAGAGAAGTTTCAGAAATTGTTGGTGCGAGTGTAGGATCTGTTCATAGTATTGTTCATAATCTGGGGTACAGGAAAGTTTGTTCACAACGGATTCCTCGTCTCTTGTCTAATGAACAAAAATGCTTGCGAATGGGCTTATCTCTGCAACACCTCACAGACTATAGGCAAAATGGTGATTCCTACTTTCTTCTGTCAATAGTTGCTGGTGACGAAACTTGATGCCATTACTACGAGCCATCCAGTAAGTTATCGTCGATGCATTGGAATCATTCAAATTCATCATCACCGTAGAAGTTTAAAGCACAACCTTCTGCAGGCAAGGTGATATTAACATTTTTTTCCGACCACGAAGGACCCTTGTTGATAGCGTTTAAGGAACATGGAGTAAATGTCGATACTAATCTCAACAATGAAACTTTGAACAAGCTTCATCAAGCAATAAGACGGGAACGTCCAGGAAAACTTAAGCGTGTGGGGTCATTTTGCTCCACGACAATGTTAGGCCTCATGTTGCTAATGTGGTAAAAGAAAATCTTCAACGTAACCAATGGAGGGTTTAGGAGCATCCACCCTACAGCCCGGATCTATCGCCTTGCAATTTCCATATTTTTGGACCGCTGAAAAAGGCGTTAAAAGGTCGGCTTTTTGAGTCTGAACAGAAGTACAGATAGCTGTGGAAGACTTGTTCAATTAGCAGCCACAAGAATTGTATAAGCAGAGTATACGTCGGTTAGTAAAACAGTGGAATAGGGTAATTCTTTTACAAACCGAACACCAATTTAAACTTGACATTTTGGAATCGTCCGAAAATTTTTTTACAACTTATACAGAGTGCCCATTTTAAAACTCCGAGCCTATATTTTTTTAAATAGGCAACACACAATGCAACCCCAGATCACTATCCATTTCTACCATTTTTTTTTTAATTGAGATCAGAGTTGTTTTACAGTACATGTAATGATTAAGTACAAATTTAAAGTTACGTTAATAACTCAAATTTAATATTTGACAACAATAACTACAATAATAATTTAAAAGGAACATAGTACAAAAACTAACGAAGCAGGTGTTCAAACTGCCTTCCCCCTTCGTTTTCGCAGAGTATAATTCTTCCTCTAACACGAGCTAACATTTCCGGTGTGATAGAGCGACAACATTGAATTATCCTTTCGCGTAGATGTTCTTCATTTCGAATGGGCACTTCATAGACCGAAATAGAAAAATAGTTTTAACATGCTCAGCCCCCACCTTGAATTAATTTGAAAAAATACCATTTTGTTCTTTATCCTCCTTATGTACAAAACCCATTTTACGAAAAAGTGGGGTCTCTATTAGATTAGAAACGGTTTGTGTCTACTAAAGTTATCTCTTCGGGCTTAGGCAGCATCACCGTAAAACTGCTTGATGCTGACATTTCGCTAACCGTTACAAGTACGTCATCAAAGCATTTACGCGGAACTTCAGCATTAATCAATTCTTGAACGACGCGTTTTAAGTTCGAAGAAATGACTTTAATGTATTAAAATTTAAAATCTAATAGGCTGATAATTTAGCAAATGTCTTTGTAACTGCCTATTATTAATAAATAAATTAGTTGTGTCGAGATGTAAATGATTTCCTGTGACTATACCTATATGTAACTGGTAATTAATTTTGTAAATGTTTACATACACATACACATTATAATCCAGGCATATAATGTAAAGTGAATTATTTTAATTGAATTGAAAACTTAAGGATAGGCTTTTATTAATTAATATTAATTTCAACGAAGCAATGCAAGAAACAGCTAACATGAAGCTTTTATTGATTGGGTATTTGGAGATACCGAATTAATATTTAGAAAAACGTTGCAAGTTGTGGTTTTTAGCGTTTACAGGTACAGTACACCTTATTTTAAAAATTGCCATTATAATTTAGAGGAACCAAAAATAAACGGGGCAGAATCAATATCAATACTTTTAAATTATGCATCCCGAAAGCTTTTTTTGTCTTCTTTGAATGCTTTGTCTCTTACAAGCCGTAGCGATTTTCTCTTCTGTACGTGTGTTGCGCGTTTTAAACTACCACAGACATGGAGGACCTACAGCTTAACGTGGGCTCCGAACAGCAGGAATAGTAAACAGTTCTACTCCAGAGAAGATTTACTAGGTAGAATACCTTGCTGGTTTGCCTTTGCATTGCGATGGCGAACGGCTGTTAAACGCGAAAAGATTATCCAAAGAAAACTAAATATTATAACCTACATTTTTTATTTGTCCTTTTTGCAGAAATTAATTAAATATTTTAAATGCTAAAGTAAACACTACAACTTCGAAGTAAAGATAATTTTACACTATCAAAATATAACCAATCTAAAGTATGATTTAAACCATAACAGTTATTTAAGTATAAGTTACTGAAGCTAAAAATGTAATCTAACCTAAAATAAGCCATTTAGCTGTTAACTTTCACCAAAAAAATCGTAACTTTTTCTAGTTTAAAGTTCCAGTGCAGTTGCTTGGAAGAGATTATACAGTGTATTTGTTTTGTTGTTTAAAGTATATCACAAGAATTACGCGTCTTACGAAAACGTATTAGTTTAAAAGAGGATTTGGTGTTATCATTGATGTGTATATTAACTAGATTAAACCATTGATTTAATATTAAGTAGATTAACTAAGACAATACCATTAATTTCTATTTTCATTCATTCATTCATTCATTATCATGAACCTCGTTTGTACCGCTTGCGCAGTGTCGAGGTGGTGTGAGGCAAAGCTAAGCTATTTTGTGCTATGTATGTACAACAGAGCCCGACTCTGTGGGTTACCGTGTTAGTGGGAAAATGTGCTTGGCTTGCCTGTTGTGTGTGAATGTTTTTGTGTATATGATCTTCTTACTCCTCTAATGCGACCGTAATACGAGGAGTGTCATTAATTTGATCCCCAATGGTAAATGGAGGCCTGGACCCAATACCGACCACCCAGGCAATTAGAAAAATTTCCGACCCTGAAGAGATTCGAACCAGGAAGCGTTTAGACTATTACATCCAAAGCTTGGCTCCTCTACCACTGAAACATCCCCGCCCCTTAATTCCTATTTTAATTGCGCAAATTCTTTGTACTAGATTGCTATTTAGAGTTTATAAATTTGTTTAAAGAACAACCATTAAGTTCTAAATTATTTATGTATGCTGTAAATTTGCCGTTGATTTTAAAATTCATCTTTATGGATGATTTCAAATGACTGATTGGCATAGTTCATTCAGAAATGGGTACGTTCAGTTAACTTTCACCAAAAAATCGTAACTTTTTCTAGTTTATAGTTTCAGAGCAGTTGCTTGGAAGAGATTATACAACGTATTTGTTTTGTTGTTCAAAGTATACCACAAGAATTACGCGTCTTACGGAAACGTATTAATTTAAAAGAGGATTTGGTGTTACCAGTGATGTAATATTAAGTATATTATAAATTTGTCTTAAGAAAACAATTAATTTCTACATTATTAACGTATGTTGTAAACTTGCTGTTGATTTTAAAAATTATCTCTATGGATGATTTCATATGACTGATTGGCATAGTTCATTCAGAAATGGGTACGTTCAGTTAACTTTCACCAAAAAATCGTAACTTTTTCTATATAGTTTAAAGTTCCAGTGCAGTTGCTAGGAAGAGATTATACAACGTATTTGTTTTGTTGTTTAAAGTATATCACAAGAACTACGCGTCTTACGGAAACGTATTGGTTTAAAAGATGATTTGGTGTTACCATCGATGTAATATTAAGTAGATTAACTAAGGCAATACAATTAATTCCTATTAACATTGCGGAAATTCTTTGGAATAGATTGTTATTTAGAGTTTATAAATTTGTCTTAGGAAAAATCATTAATTTCTACATTATTAACGTATGTTGTAAACTTGCCGCCGATTTTATAAATCATCTCTAAGGATGAATTCATATGACTGATTGGCATAGTTCATTCAGAAATGGGTACGTTCAGTCATCACAAATGAAAAGGTCCACTATTAATTGTTTCTGTACGAATTACCTATATGACGAAAACTAGTTTTAAATAAATAATTAGTTCTTTTAGTTGAATTATAATACTAATTCTACAATAAATAATCTTGCATAATACATTTTCAGTACTTTTGATAGTTTACAAATTAATTTAAATCATACTGATCAGTTTTTTCTGCACTGTGAGTGGGAATTTTTCTTTCATCTCCGAAGAAAATTTAAACTAGCTGTTGAAGGCGTCTGTAGTTATTAGACTATAAAAATTGGGTTTATAGACGTTATCCGGAATTATGTAAACCGATCAAACATGACTTGTAAAATATTTATTGGATCATAAATTACGGCGATTTTCAAAAGAAAAATTGTTTGTAATATTCATTGATTTCAGTAATAATTCCATGTTTGTAAACATTTCCTTCGTTTGTTGTAAGCATTCAAATTTTCATAGGAAAATCTAGCAGCAGTGGAAACAATTAACTATCCCGTGCTATAAGTTTTAATAGTAAAGTAGGCCAATTATTTATAGTTTTCTATTTTTTTTTGGCAAAACTATTTTAGGGTGAAATATCATTGAAATGATATTCTATACAAAACCGAAAGAAACTTGTCTGTATCTTCCAGTCTATTTGTTCCCTGAAATTTAAGCAACGATAAATTAACTTAAGCAAGTGGGAGTGAATATTCAGGTTGATTTTATAGTTGTTTAGAGACAGTCGGAGTTATTTCTGGTGCAGACATACTTGAAAATTTGCTATTTAGCTGGTTCTAATATTGTATATCTCTCTGTTGATTGCTAAATATTATAAGCAGATTTTTTCGCTCAATGAAAATATTTTCGCAGGCCAAGAGCTAAAGTCTAACACATATTTATTTAATTATTACGAAATAAAAATTCCACAAAACATTTTAAAACTGGTTTAACTGTTTGGTGAAAATTTTTGAATACCGCACCTATTTAACACGATTCATCTTATGACTCAAAATCGTAAATAAACATTTTACAAAAGAACTTGAACTATTTTTAGGGAGACTCGGGGAATATTGCACAAAGCACTTCCTCAATTACAGAAATACAGCTCGAAGTTTTGGCCGTTTCGCGTGTTTTTAATTTTTAATTTTAAACCTCTTCTTTTCTAATTATAAAGCACTACCTAAAATGGCACCAGCTAAAACATTCCTCTTATAGCGGTAGCTTGTTAGATTGTTAATTTTTCTGTATACACCTGATCTGTTATATGTTTTAACAATAACGTAAAGGTTTTCAAAGCAACCATTGGAAAAATTTCCAAGAGCATCAACAAAGCGAGTTGTTTTCACGTTCAAAGCCAAGTACAAGTACATAGCATGCAGTCGCGCCAAAAATGTACTTTCAATTGAGTCACGCATCGGTGGCCTAAATCAACACCTATCACAGTATTAATTTTGCCAATTTTGTAGGCGTGACAGATTTTTGCAAACGAAGGCGTCTAAAATCGGGACTTACGTGCGGTATCAGCGTTTGTATCAGTTCCGTCCATTGCTTCTAACGGCAGCACTTAGTCGACTCCAAATATCCATCTTCATGAATTGAGTACCCACAACCCTGAATTGATGGCAAAAAAGTTTTTTTGGTATTTTTAAACGTTTATGCACACGCGTGAAGCGGTTCTGACTTACTTTTCAGTTTCCTTCTGGCAAGCGAATGGGCTGGATATTGGTGCTATTTCGAGTGGCCCTATTTTTAAAAATAAATGACGCGGCTCGCAAAACGTACGTGGCTTCGGCTGTGTAGCTGATGATGCGCAAATGTTTGTTTTTATTTTTGGGGCTGCCGACAATCTTTCGGGCGGGCAGAAGTCAGTCTGTTGGGTTGGGAGAGTAACAGGTTAGACGTCAAACGTCCGGTCTCTGCGTAAATGCAGAAACTGTGCAGGAAAACATCAATAAATTCAAAACTAAGCAACTAAGTCGTAAGCAAATTTCTAATTCCTTATTATTTGAAAAATTCCCAGAGAATTGGGAATCCCCGAATAGGAGTTGGTCCGAAACGAAATATTAAGAAAGCTCCAATAAACTAGTTCCCCGAAGATGTTCTTTTAATTTGGGGAAAACGTGAAAGTCGCGCGGGGTAGATTTGGCGAATATGAGGGCTGTTCTAAAATTTCAAATCCAGCATTGTAGACAGCAGCCATTACAAACTCAGCTCTTGTGCCTAGCCTCACGAAGTTTTGGTATCAGTTTTAGGTAACAGTCTCCCATTATTGTACGACCACGTGGTAAATAATCAATAAGAATCCCCGCAAAATGTCAAAACACTGTTGCGATTATCTTTCCGGCCGATGAAATCACACGGAACTTTCGTGGAGCAGAGAATTACGATGCCACTTTTCCATACTCTGACATTTTAACTCTGGACCAAAGTGATGAACCCAGATTTCATCTACATTTGCAAATCTTTCCAAAAATTCATCCAAATTCGTGTCCATTAGTCTCAAATTGTTCGCAGCAATGAGACACCTGGCTCGTTTCTGATCAGAGGACAACATTTTCGGAATCCATCTTGTGCAGACTTTTTCAGACCCAATTCCTCCTGCAAAATTTTCTCAGCTTTTCAAGCGGAAAAGCCATATGTCTCAGCAATATATTTACCCATAATTTTTCGATCACCATATCATGGACCAAATCAATATTTTCTTGAGTGACAACAGGTTTTGGTGGCCCAGCTCTTGGTGCATCCTTCTTAATTTGAAATCCCGGTACCAATTTTTATTTACTTGATATGACGGGCTAGAATTGCCCAACACTCCGTACATAAATTTCCTGCGGTGATAAACCCTTCTACGAAGGTATTTTATCACAAACCCTGTCTCGAATGTTTCGTTTCAAAAAAATCACCAGCACCACAGTAATATTAAATGTATAACTTTTATAAACGAGAAGACATACATATATTAATGTCAGTAACTAACGTTTCTAGGAAAAAATTATTAATGGTCAAACATAAAAACGGAGACAAAGTCATTACAAACTGACGAGAGCTTCTAACCGTAACTGAATTTTTCAGTTGTACGAAAGCAAACAAGTAGTAGTAGATGAAATAGCAACTTGGGAAAGAAAGCTTATAAATCAAAGCTCCGAAGATATTCCAATCATAACGATGGCAGAAACAGAAGCCTTTTCTTCTTCTTTCTGTAGTACTACAGTCTTCAGTGGACCTCCCGTAGTCGTCGCCTCCAATCTTCTTTATCTCTTGCTGCCCCTCTACAATTTACCATTCCTAGCAGCTGTTTGGCGTCCCTCTCGAAGGTGTCTCTTCATTTCATTTTCGGGCTTCCCCTTTCTCATCTTCCTTCTATCACCTCTTTAAAAAGTCTTCCTGGTATTCTGTTCTGTTCCATCCGCTCCAGATGTTTTACCCACCACAATCTCTGTACTTTCAGTACTTCTATTATATTTAAGTCCTTATATATAGATTAACTAGCTTTTTGAGAGAGAGAGAGAGAGAGAGAGAGAGAGAGAGAAAGAATCATAAGTCAGCCTACGAGAAATGCCATAAAAATAGGAGGTGTTTAAATAACTATCACCTCCCCCCCGAACTTGGAATAACGCCATTATGATTCTTTTTCATAAAAAGGGAGACATATAAAACATTGAAAATTATAGGCCAATTAGTCTCCAGTCCCACTGGTACAAGCTTTTCATGAAAATAATAACAAAGCGTCTAAACAATCAAATGGATATTTATAAACCTTGTACACAGGCCGGTTTTCGAAGCGATTTTGGACTAAATGATCACCTACTCGTACTCAACGGTGTTTTTGAAAAGACGATCAAATACAATGAATTGTTAGTACTAATATTTAGCCATTTTCGAAAGGTGTTTGGTACCATTAAATTACTTGAAATAATGGCAGCCTTAAAAGAGTACTAACTCCGCTATAGCCGGTCCCAAACCCGGTTGAGAAAGGAGGAGGGGCATCTCCGGAAAGACTAGCAACCACCTGGAGATGTAAACCATATATTGCTCGCAGAACCACACAGTGGCTTGGGAACTGGACTGATAAAATGATGATAGACTCGGCGACATCAAGAAAACGAAAAAAGAGAAAAACCATGGAAATCGGCACTTGCAATATAAGATCCTGGAATGGAAGAGACTAGGAAGTCATAATGGAACTGCAAGAGAAGAAAATAGATATAGATACAATATCTGAAACAAAAAAAGAGAAGCAAAGGAACAGCGATTTATAATGATTACATCCTGCTATACAGCGGTATATAACAAGCAGATATCAATGAAAATTGGAAGAAGGTAAAGAAAAACATAAGAGGTGCCACAATGGAAGCCATGTGAGAAATCAAGGTTAATATCTATAAATAAACACTCAATAAATAGCAAAGTCATGGTTGCCACATGTAACATCGAACCGATAGTGGACTGGGTAGACAATAGAAGAAAATAATGGAGTGAGCGTATTGGTAGAATGCACAACACCAGAATGGTGGAAATAGCAAGATAAATCCCCATTCAGAAGAAGCCTGGGTCGACCAAAAAAACGTGGAGCGATAGTCTAGGTGTTATGCAACAGACAGATCTGTCATTATCGAAATAGAAGAAGAAAAACAAAGTGCGAAATTGGAAAAAGATTAGGAATAATGTGGACGACCAGTATTTAAATCATCTCAGATTTGCAGATGCTATTGTTGTAAAAACAAATAATATAGGCTACGCGTTAAAATGGTCAAAGAACTAAAGGAAGCTGCTAATTCCAGCAGTGGACAAGAGAGGTTGGATGATGATTATTTAGGGCTGTGCATATTAATGGATTAATAATACATACGTTTTTTAAGACTCGAATAATCGGGTATTCTTTAATAGCCATGAAATCGATTATAACGTATAAAAATAGGCTAACGACATCCTTGTTAGCTTGTCAGCATGAGGGTATTTTTTTGTTTTAGAGCCTAGTTTTCGTCTAGAGTTTCGTCGTGATTGATCTGAAATTTAGTTTGTGTAGTAATTTGTTTCGCCGAACTCGAAATTATACAAGTTGAAAATTTCTTGAACTCGAAACTTTTATATGACATTCTGCAAAAATTGCTTTCTGGAATTTTTGGGAAGCTCCCCTTCGCGTATGGAAGCGCAATATCTACCCACAAACTTTCTAAGAATTATAAAGCTTCGGCAATTCAAATCTGTTCTTAAAAAGCTGATTTAGAACAGTACGCTTTTGAGTTTGAAGACGCTGATATTTCTTTAACCATCCTAAGAGAAAAGTTATTAAAGCAATAGCAACTTCAAGCAGGACAATTGTATGTACTGGAAATGCAGCTAAAGTCCTGGTTTCAACAGAATAATGAAAATAAAAATGTTGCTTTAAGCTGTTACGTGGATATAGACAGTCTGGTTGTGACAATGGACTATCATCTGATGGTGATATTTTTGAACATTTTATGACGGTAATTATAAATTCCAATGAAGAATTTGATGTAGAACTGGAGTCATCATGTTAGTAGCAAAGTTTTTTTCGTCCATTGAGTACTACCTCTTCCAACAATTCGGGTAAAATGTTCTGTAGGAAATCCAAGGAACGGCGTTTTGTCAACTTTTCATGGAAGAACTGTGGTCCAATAATATGGTCACCTACACCACACCAACATTTACAGAAAAAATTCTTTGAAAATGGGAAACACATATCCACTGCAGATTTTCTTGTCCGTCATAGTGTGAGTTATGCCTATTAACTTCACTATTGTTTGAGAATTTTGTCTCACGGCTAAAAAACACACAGTTTAAAACGGATGTATACAAAAAAGATGATTCTGAAAGAAAATACCATATTGTAATCTGCTCTAATAGTCGTTTTCATGCAGTTCCTGCAGCAAAGTAACATGATAGAAATGAAATACACATTCACTGCCTCTAAAACTGTTAATTCATTTTCCATGTTCGTGATTGTTCTAGTCCTACGCACATATTCTGGAATTAACAAATTTATATTAGGTTCTTAAAGAAGTTTTGAGGCGTCTAAATATGTTATCAGGCGGTGGGCTTCTAGTTGGATAGTTCCTGCTATATCCGGACTGCGGACTAATCACCAAAAATAACCTACAGCTTTCCTTTCTCGTTACTGTCATAAGCAGGCCACATTGATTAATTTAATGAAATGAAAAAAAAAAAAGGTATTTTAGATGTCGCGCTATATGTAAGTTAGATTGCGCCTACCACTTTTAAGGGGGCACAATTTAGCTGGCGCACCCAGTATATGAACTATTATCACACCTGGGAAAAGTCCGTATTTGAATTGCTTGACAACCATAGACAAGGTGTGTTCTGATAAAAAAATCTCCGAGTTCAGTAATCTATGAGGGTTATTCAGAAAGTAAGGGCCGATCGGCCGTAATACAAATACAGTAGCCGCTCGAGTGAACAAGAAAATTTTAACATTGTAGGTTCTATTGAGTGAACAACTACACATTCGATTTAGTGAACGGTAGTTCAATACGCAAAAAATAATGAATCATGCAGCGATGTAGCCAATGTTATCTCTTCGCCGAACTGCAGTACGTGCCTAATCGTTTAAATATTGTATTACAAACACTGAAACTGCTTATTAGTACTTTCTCACATATAAAAAAGGATTGCGAGCGAGAATATTTTGACTTAATTTATTTTGCACTGTGGCCAGGTTAAGAAGTATAGTGATTATTAATTACATATTGTTGCAATGGCGCGCACCGTTTTATCTTTTGCTAAAAAAGGCGAAATATTAAAAAATTTAGAAAGGGGCATGAGTGTTACGAGTGTATCAAAAAAATACGGAATCGCTAAGTCAACTGTATGTGCCATAAGGAATAAAAAACATAAAATTTTAAAAACAACAATACACAGTTCGGGATTAATCCACAGAAAGACTTTAAAAACCAGCAAAATGGAAAAAATGGAAAATAAGCTATACCGTTGGTTTTGCGCCCAAAGATTAAATAACGTGCCGATATCAGGTGATATGATAAAAGCAAAAGCGAAGAATCTTAATGGAATTTATAAAGAAAATTCAGATTTTAAAGCTAGTGACGGATGGTTACAAAAATTTAAAAAACGGTTTGGAATTAGATTATTAAAAATATCGGGTGAAAAGTTATCTGCCACTAATGAATATGTACATCCATTCAAAACGCATCTTCAACAGAAAATGAAAGATCTAAAATTAACTAATGATCAGCTCTACAACGCTGACGAAAGTGGATTATTTTGGAAGCTGCTTCCAGAAAAAACGTTTGTGATGCCTGGTGAAAAAACGCCCCTGGTAGAAAAGTAGAAAAAGCACGGATTACTTTTCTTGCCTGCACCAATGCAACAGGAGAACATAAAGTCAAACCACTGGTCATCGGTCGAGCTAAACAACCAAGGTGTTTCAAAAATTTTTCCTTGCCAGTGGAATACAGGAACTCAAAGAATGCATGGATGACATCATCGATTTTTGAAAATTGGTTCCATTATTCTTTTGTCCCGCAAGTAAGTTTTGATTTTTATCTGAAACTTGTTTTTAGTTTTTTATGTATAATTTTAGGTCAGAAAATTTCTTCGGGAAAAAAAATTAGAACAAAAAGCTCTACTGCTTTTAGATAATGCTCCCAGCCATCCTCCAAAGGAAAATTTAATTTCAGACGATGGAAAAATCATGGTTATATACATGCCACCAAATGTGACTTCTCTTATACAACCAATGGACCAAAATGTTATACGATTAACAAAATTATTTTACAGAAACAGTTTGTTAATGTCCATTATATCTTCCAAAGAAGGAAATATTTCGGAAGCAATTAAAAATTTAAATCTTAAAGATGCTGTGATTAATTTTTGCATTGCATGGAACAAAATGGATAAAGAAACAATCAAGAAATGTTGGAATAATATTTTAAGGGTCTATGATTCTGATTCAGATTCGGAAGATGATCTTCCACTCAGCATTTTAAAAGCAAGATACCAAAATACTGTCGAAGCAGAAGCAATTAAAGAAACTATTGAATTATTGCAAGAAATGCAACCAACCTCCACATATTCAGTAGGAGATGTCACCAACTGGAATAGCAATGATCCCACAGAAGTTATTAACGAGGAAGAATTGATTGAAGAAATAGAAGAAGAAGACGACGAAGAAGTCCAATATGAACATAAAGTTAGTACCACCGAAACTGTTGGTGCATTAAATAAAGCAATTTTATGGGGAGAACAAAACTCTCTGGGCTATGAGGACCTGTTATTGTTAATGAAGATACGAGAAAAGGTAACAAAGAAAATACTGGAAGAAAAAAGATTCAAACGAAATTAACCAATTATTTTGCAGCAGTACAAAAGAATCGTATATAGCTATTTATATGTACATGTATTTTTTTACATTTTGATAATAAAGTCTTTTATTTGTACTCGTTCTATTCTGTAAACAATCTCTATTTCGTGAACACAGGTGGTTTTTATTAGTTCACAAAATCGAACGGCTACTGTAACTTGAAAAAATTATTATGTTTAAATCTTAAATACACTACTAAGCTATTTTTCTACAAATTTAAACAATTATCAGATTGCGGTACAAGTTTTTGTATATATTCGTCATAGAAGGCCCCTGCCTGTGCCAAAAACCAATTTTGCACCGTCGTCTTGAGGTCGACGTTTTCGATAAAATAGTCCTAAATTTAAAAAAAATCTTAAGATGGAGTAAGACGTGGTAGTCACTTGGCGCTACGTCGAGACTGTATGAGGGATGGTAAACATTTCCCAATTGAATTGCTCAATGAGATGCACAGTACCAGCCGCGGCGTGCGGTTGGGCGTTATCGTGCAAACACACGACTCCATAGGTCAGCAGTCCTCGCCTTAATCGCCTTTTTTAACTTTCTGAAGGTCTCACCATACACGTCTGCCTTAATTGTACTATGTTCCAAGATATCATCCAACAAAACGCTTTTCCTGTCTCAAAAACAGTAGGAATAATCTTTCAGTTCTCGAACATTTGATTGAAGTTTTGGCTTTGGGGTAACTCGTATGTTACCACTGCCATTGATTGTTGTTTGGTTTCAACATTTGCGTATAAAACCCAAGTCTCGTCGCCAGTTACAATGTATTTCAGGTACTCATCGCTATTAGTTTCGTAGCGATAGCGATGCAGACAGGTTAGAACCGAGTCGTTGCTTTTTGACGAATATAGAGAAAATCCTAATTAATTAATACATTCATGACACATTTCTGTGGTTTTTGACATTTTTTTAAATTATTTTTTGGTAATGACCGATTTACCGTAAGTAACTGTACATAGCATCTATTAAAACATATATGGGTGTTCAGATAAAAAAAAAGTTAATTACCACTGATAAACTGTAGTAGGCCTAAGAATTCAAAACATAATTTTTAATTTAATGACGTTTCGGTGGGTATGTAAGTTGACCGTTGCGATGCCGTTCCGTATAAAAACACTACAGCTCGGGGCGGAATTCATTATCCAGTGTGTATACAGGGTTATTAAAAAATGAGGCTCACATAAAATTGTATTCTAGTAGTACTACGGGTGAATTATTTACTATGAATTCCTATTATTTTCATTGATTTGTGTAGATTTACATACCTACAATCTATCTTTTACAGTACTTACGGTAATTCTTTAGGGATGGAGGTCGAGTTCCTTTTCCATTATTAAGATACCCTTCTTGAGTTTCCTTCTCTTGGAAAAACTCGGTTTTCACAATTTTGGGTAGCTTTTGATCACTCATTGCTGAAATATGCCCTTACGTTGTGTAGGAACAGATCAAACATACGTCAAAAATAGAGTTGAAAATGTGGGACAACAATTATGCGCGCCTTGAAACAATATAATCAAATGCACAAGAATGTCGTGGTTGATATGATCAATAAAACTATAGGTGTCTGTTCTGTATTTAGGTGATCTGTTGATTTCTGGTTGCCGTCGCAACCATCCGTTTCCTTGTTAATACTGCGTTACAGTTTTCTCGGCCGCCAATATTTCATTGTCGTAACTGATTTATGCCCTGTATAATTCTTCTGTGTTTACTGTAATGCGTAATTAGATCCTTTTCTGGTGGTAAAATCTAAACAAAATGGACACCTAGGTTCTAAATATTTATCATATGTACCTACTTTCAATTTGAGTTTTTAACGAAAATATTCATTTTGGACCTCAAGCAATTCAGAAAAATAATTTTCAATAATGTCCCTCCGTAGGTATTTGCGGACCTACAGTGTAATCAAGAAAAAATCGATGAAGGTTGGCCGTGGAAAATAATTCGTGTGTCTTTACTTAATTCATACGTTTGATAACTTTTATTACAATTATATAATTTTTATCGAAGTATAGTTCAGTTGCTATACTTATTTTTAGTCTGTTTTGAATGCATAACTTCACATACGTAGGAAATATTATCTTCATATAAGGTTCTTAAAGTCGCCATTCGCAACTTGTGAAAGTGGGCAATTATCCGTTAAAGGAACTTTTGAAATCTATGTGAAAATGTTTAACGGCTGTTTTAAGTGGCCTAAATATCACCACACTGAAGTTTTTGTTCCATATCTACAATTATAACAATCTTCAATCTAAATCAAGAAATTCGTAGAACATAATTATAATACGTAATATGTATAGGATACAGTTTCTTCACTATAAAAACTATTTTACAGAATGTAGCACATGTAGAATAATAATTTATACGCTTTTGCAGATTAGTAGAGATTCGAAAGTAAGGTTAGAGTTCAATTGGTTAGTCCAGTGTGAATTGTATCTGTGCTAAGTTGATTTTAAATTTTATATTAACTTATCATGGTTTATAAATATTATGGTTCTAAACACAATTCTTTATTTAAGCGATTCTCATTAATTAACTACACAATTATAGATCTGATACAAAATTATTCATATCTACAATATATTTTACATACCTGAAAAATAATACTATGTATCTAAAAGACACTTTTCAATATCTGAAACATAATTTTATATATCTGAAATACAGTGTTATATACCTGAAATGCAATTTTACATATTCACTACTCAATTATATATTTGATACTAAATTATACATATCTGCAAGATATTTTACATATATAAAAAATAATATTACATATGTGAAAGACAATTTTCAATATCAGAAACATAGTTTTATATATCTGAAATACAATGTTATATACCTGCAATGCAATTTTACATATTCAATACACAATTATATATTTGATACTAAATTATACGTATCTGCAATATATTTTATATACAGGGAATTTTTCTTTTTAGTATACATTGCCTATGTATACTTAAAAAAAAAAACGCGTCAATTTCGCCTATTGTGTAGGCAACCAACTATACCGACAACTAAAAAGCAGGAGCAAACGTCACCAGTTGTGAATTATTTGAGTATGAAGGTTATGTTGATACAGTGTTTACATTAAATAAGTATTTCACCCTGTATATAGGACGCAAATGATGATACTTATTTGTAAATTACAAAAATCGACAGGATTATTGTTCGTGTAAGGTCCGTGAACATTCTATTTTCTTCGTACAACAAAAATGCATCAGCGCTAAGATAGTGTAGTGGTTATCGTCGCTGCCTTCCAAGCAGTTGATCCGAGTTCGACTCCCGGCCGTCACAGATTTTTTTTAATTATAATTTTTGTAAACATATTTAATTTCATTTCTTCGGTTAAAACGTGATTACTTTTAGTTCTTATTTTATGATTTAAATTTTCTAACAATTGTTTGTATGGTTCGAATACAAGGAATAGGTCTTTCTGGATATTTTACTGAAAATAAGTCTCTCACAGTTCTTGATCTGTTACCATTCTGATACCACATTAGAATTTGCACTTTTTCGTCTTTACTGTACATGGTTGTATAAAAAACGAAAGAAGACACTAAATAAAGACTAATTCTATTTTTTAACTTAAACTTAACTCCTTGTATTCCAATCATACAAACATTTGTTAGAAAATGTAAGTCAGAGGGATGCGTAATAAATTGCCATAAAATAAGAACTAAAAGTAATCACGTTTTAACCGAAGAAATGAAATTAAATATGTTTACAAAAATTATAATTAAAAAAAATCTGTGACGGCCGGGAGTCGAATTCGGATCAACTGCTTGGAAGGCAGCGACGATAACCACTACACTATCTTAGCGCTGATTTTTTTTTGTACGAACGGCTTTATAAAACCGAAATAGAAAAAAGTAATTTTTTCTATTTCGGTTTTATAAAGCCGTTCTAAGCGCACTGTTTTAGCTTAAAAACAGTACGTTAAGGAGGCCTATAATCGTACTGTTTTTAGTTTGTTTTTTTACGATGTTGGTAGTTCGATTTGAATTTGAAAGTTTGAAATGTCAGTTTCAGCCACCTGTCAGTGCTGCCTTAAGTGTTTATAAAAACTCCCTAGTAATCGATTTGACGTAAAATTTTTCTACATAAATTTATTTAAAA
>JABXWE010040146.1:0-20613 GCA_014611495.1 Limonius californicus
TTGACTTTACAAATGATAAGAAATGTATGTATGCCCCCCCCCCCCGCCCATGTCCATTCCATTTCAACCCTATTCAACGCAAATCCAAATCAATTGATTACGCTTAATCCAACAACTTTTAATAAACGTTCGTAACCATTTATGAATTACCATGTAGTGGATGCTTAAATTTTTGCAAAATTATCAGAAACGTTTTGCACGAATATATCTAATTCTGGAATAAGCTGTGTCTCTACGTTAACCTGAATTTAATTTAATTAACCCTAATCCAGGAAATTAAGTTAATTATTGAATTATTGAAATTATGAATAAAAATAATGAATTAATGAAATCAGAATGCTATAAAAATAACTCCAAAAGAAAGTTAAAAGGCAACCAAAAAATAAATACAGATTGTAACATAAAAAATGAGGAGAAAAATATCATTTTCGGGTTTTCGTGCTTCCATGATATAAGAAGTTATAAATAATTCCGATGCTCATGAACTCAATATTGTGTCAAATATAACCCTGAAATAAAGAATTACATCAACCAAGACTTATCGTTATTGAGTCATGACGGACTACCACTGCCATGTAATTCCGTTTAGTTTACTAGAGATTTAACATTTCTTTCACGGAAAGAAACTCATTCTCGTTTTAATTATCGCACAATCTGTGGAGGTTCTTTGAAAACTGCAAGGTCTCCTTTCCCTGCGCTCCTTCGACGTACAAGCATCCTCTCCAACTATATTTTCTAAACCCATTATGCCAGAAGAAAGGCCGTAATCTTTCGAGCATCCTTTTGAATTCGAAGCATACAAAGGACCTTTCTTCCTGCAAGATATACACTTATCGCTGCATTCAAAGAGCACTTGCAGGATGGTGACGTCATAAATATGTGTGACGGGATGTCACATGCAGAAACAAAGACGAGCACGCAAACCTTTTGTTCTTCTGCACTGTTATTTATTTCAACAATATATTGTTCTCGAGATCTTCGCATCTGTCCATGATTGCAATTTAGAGAAACTTGCCAGGGAATTGCTGACGTAACGAGGAAGCGCTTTGCTGATGTTCAGACCAAATTCAATTAACAAGAACGGACGTAATTAATACTCCGTGCGTAAGAAAGTTTTAATAATTAAAAATAATTATGATATTGCTGCGCAATATTTTGTTTTGAATAAGTTGCCTAAGTGCCACGAACTAGCTTTCACATGCTAAATAAAATTTTCGTATTTTGGTTAGCGCACGTTTTATTGCTGATTGTTGTCTTTGCTCACTGCCGACAAAAATAATTACTTCAACCAAGTTTCCTAACAACATATTATTTTCTAAACTATCCTACTAATGTTAGCAAGTGGCGTAATTGTACTTTATTATACTAATAAGAGGATTAACGGTTTACATAGTGTAGTTTGAATGTTTATCGTAGTAATTACGTTAATAATTACTAATTTAAGTAATAAGCCAAAGGGAACATCAAAATGCAAGCAATATTCACATGATTTTAATTGTGTAAATACGTCTAACCCCTTTGTTACAAAAAATGAGGGGATGAAATATGTTAGGGGCTGCCATTCGGCGAAGGGTTGGGGTTTGGGAATTATAGCATGGAGAGCCAATTCTTCCTGTAATAATACGCATAGGTCCTTATTCTTATTTTTGATTAAATGTAAGCCAAATTAATTACAAAGAAGATTAAAAATTGTATTATATCCAGGGCATCCATCATGTTCGCTGCGGTTGTTTTAGTCCCTACTCTACTCTAAATATTTTAAAGTGATTAGGTCTATAAAAAGTAAACAGAGTCTTTAATCGAAAATACAGGATATCCTGAACTACACAGTGCACACATTGAAAATGAGGTCAGTTTCTTCTTAAGATATGCTGGGTAAGTCATTGCTATTATGGAAATCAATATCAGAAAATCAATTAATAAACAATTAGAATAAGTAATTAAACCGATAAATAATCGATCCATCGGATAAGCAATAATTCGGATAATTGATTAATCACACAATCACTCACACAACCGACTAACTGAGAAATCTAATAATCGATTAATTGAGTATTCGTACAAATAACTTAAAAAAATAATCGAAAGTTCAATTAATCGATAAAAATGTAAACTCTACAGAAAATATTATTGTCAGAAAATAATTTATTAGTTTCTCCAACAACAGTAACTTTGCTAATTTGTATTTGTAACAGCTGCACTATTTTTGCAATAAAGGCATACATTTTTACTGTCATTACTAAAGAACGAATTATATGCAAAGCACACATATTTTAAATTTTTGCATATCTTTGACTATAGTCAATTATGCGGACGAATTACACTGATTAGAGTTAATTAACGCTAATTAGCGATTGCATATACTGCATATTTGGGTACTCGCTGCATATTTTTGCAAAAGTTGTATAAACTTGCATGTTTTGGTCTTTCGTATTACTCGTTCGTAAATTTTCGTCAAGTGGTCAAAACAAGATTATGAAATTCCGAGTAGTGCACACAGATCCCGGCAATTCATAGCTGGACAGCTAATGACCGGTACCTGGGATTGATTAATATGCACAGCCATAATTCTCAGTAAAGTTGTAAAGCTAGTTTTATTCATTGGTCTGACTTAGCCTGAAAAAAGAGATACTGCAGAAAGGCCTTGTACACGCAGTGTTTTCTTATATCGCTAAAGTTCTTCGAAAAAAACATACAAAATATAAGGGTTTCAGAATAAATGGCGTCGTCTCAGGGGGCCTCCCTCTCGATAAACTAAAGCTTGAGTCGGTCCCTGGGTGTAGTGGTAGAGTTTTTGCAGTTGCCTCTCTCGAAACCGCTTGCTGATATCAGATTTAACAATATTGCTACATACGACGAAATTTCCCTAATCGGTACTTTAAGCAATATTTGGGAACCGAATATTCCCTCTTAACGGACGTACCGTAAATGGTACCGCAGAAAGGGAAAGTAATTACCTGTAAGGGTAAATTACATTAATTCGGACGCCCGAGGGTGATTTTAAATCTGGGTAACACTCATGTGGAGAGCTGGTGGCTGACTTTCCTCTTTTCCCCGCACTTAACAGTGTGAAGACTCGGATTAAAGCTGCGTTTGCAGACATCTAAATAACATCGCGCATACAGCGTGCGTTAAATAAAGCGGGCGAACGTCACAATGAATGACTATTTTAATCGAATTTCGAAGTTGCTACTTTAATGCCTGTGCAGCTTTGTATTGTATATCGAACAATTTATTCCGAATAAATGTTTTATAATAACGATGAAGATTACTATGTTCTTATGCTGTCATATAAAAAAAGCATGGACCGAGATAGTGTTTATGATAATAACGATGTCATTGTTATATTATTCTCGTGTACTATTTTGGAAATGAGATCAGATTGTCATGGCATAAGTTGAAATTCTACCGCAACCCATGGCTCTAATTGCAAAATCCAAGTACGGGCAAGTATGTTTCGATATAGCTTACTAATCCATTCTTTATTAGTTTACCACAAAATACATGTGGCTTAGCCTACTGGTTTGACGACTATTATAGTAGTTTCTTATTTCTGATGAAGTTTCTAGTAAACGGCAAACTTATACATTTAAATTATCAGTATTAAATTGGTCTTAGAAGTATTTGAAACAAAACGTACATATGACTGTTTCAGTTTGAATTTCCTGCAGTTTATGCAATTTAAGTAAATTTTTCTTTATTCTTATGGTTTTGGTATTAATTCGAATTTAAATCAAATCCGATAGAAGCGTATTGGCCGATTATATACAATTATATTTGCATCAACTACTACAAGTATTTATAGATCAGGATGGACGTATCCATCACGGACTAGATCGGAATTCGAACCCTTAACCTTCGGCTTCATAGAGGCCTTTTTGTAATATCTTGTTCCTTTATTCACTCTCCTTACGCACCCTATAATGGCAGAATTTAAAAAACTCTGTCAGTTGCGGCTCGCGGGTAAAAAAATAGGTGAAGGGCTATTATAATAACCCTAATAATAACAAATACCAAAAATATAATTCACTGTCAACTTACCTAATTTTTGTAGATGCAGCAAAATTATTTATTATGTCTTCGTAAAACGGTTGATTTTTTATTAATTCTAATAAGAGTTCTTCTTGAATTGAAATATTTGCCAAAGAAGAAAACCTTTACTGAGATACTGCATTTCTTAAGTACGTTTTTATTCGTTTAAGGCATGAAAAACTTATTTCCACTGATGTCGACGGAATAGTTAATATGACGCAAAACAATTTGTAGGCTTCGGTAAAGATTTCTTTGATTTCATTGAGATTTTCTAGTAATTCTTGGGTCTATACATTGTGGTAACTTTCATCGGCATAAAGAAGATTTAATTCGTTTTTAAGACGCTGACTTTTTGTAAATATTTTGCCATAAAATTGACCTAAACTATCAAATGCTTTAGACGGAAAACACGAATCATATTGTTCAAATTTCCGATTTCGTAGTATCTGCCAAAGACATGAATTGTAACTTATCGTAATCTTGAAACCTTACTTCCATTTCCATTACAATGTGATCCAGTACTTCATAAAACAAAATTGTGAATTTTCTTCTAATGTAAATATTTACAAGGCTAGCGTATTCCCGCTTAGGGCGCTTATAAATTTCGATTTATGTTATTTCTGTTTCCATAGTCTTTTCGGAGAGTGTATCAAAGAAATCGTCATTCCTTTTCCTATTTAATAGTTCAATAGTTTTATTTATTTTTGTAACACAAAAATTAATATCCAATGATTTCTTTTGGAGAATATGAAATAATATGTCAGTGAAAGAGAAAATATCATTAAATACTACAGTTAAAACTGTGAATTCAAAATTGTTGAAATAGTTTTAAAACCGACGGTCAAACCCGCATATGAAGTTCAGCGGCTGATTGCGACTCAACTCTTCACTTGCGCGTTTCACCGTGAACCAAGAAATGTAATGTGTTTGTTTTCACTAACCTTATTGTATCTACGATTATGTATGCCATAAATAAACGACTCCTAATAGGGCTAAAGCCGATAAATAATTTGTTATGTAATTTAAATAAATATTCGCAATTGAATGAAAATTTTAGGTGAAGAGGCACTTCACCTACTTCACTTGGCGAGCCGCCACTGCTGTATGTCTTTGGTATTCTGCAGGTTACTGATTTTAGAATGAAATGCATATCATCTTAGAATAAATATTTTATTGACAAAAAATACAAACGTTTTCGCTTAAAACTTATAACTACTTTCAACACCCGTGGGATCTACTTTAACAACCTCTCGTGCTTCGTTTAAGTACACGCTTCTAGAATAAAATAAAATCATCAAAAATATCAACTTCGCGTATCGTAATTTAAAATTGTAAAATTATTTGGAGACTTGTTTAAATGCCGGGAGAGCTTTGACGTTCCCAGCTTCAAAGTTTCCAGTTAGATAAGCTTCGAGGCCTTAAAAAATAAACTTGAAGTTAACGTGTATTTTTCGGCTTTGTTACCTCAGTTCTTGACCCGATTCCGCTTCCTTGACAACAGAAAGCAAGCTGCACTTTACGATTTCTTTGTCAAAAACTTCGTTAAGAGTTTTAATTAAATACTGGAACACTTGCAACAACGTAAAACTCGATCTGAATTCTCAAGGCAATTAAGAACAACGACAAGGTACTTTTAAGCGCACAGGGAGAATGAGTGATTAAAATTTATGAATGCCTATAAATACAATAGCGGGAAATCATTCAAAAGATTGAATAAATACGGTTCCCTTCGGCAGAACTTCAGGTTTTGTTAATTCCAAGGCGGTTGTCGTTTTGGAACGAGCCATTTGTGGATGTCATGATGGCATTTCCCGTATTTAAAAGGAAAAATTAAAATTAAATATAAGAAAATCCATACAGAAAACAATAACAATAAAAATCCGCGAATGAGGACAATGGGATGGACGTAATGGAAGAGAAATCGTAACTAATATCATTATTTCTTCACGCATTATTTTTAGTTGCCAAGCACGTATTAACTGAAATGTGTCGTAGCGTCGCGTTTAAATATTTTAATCAGCCAGGAAATTTTCGATTTTTCACTTGCCTGGCGTCCCGTTAATGTTGATGACAGTTTCCTGAATATTAACTTGATTAACAAGTTTCAGCAGTTATTATTGATTTACGTGAACACGCTTGCAAACTTTTCTCGTTTTAGAGCGTTCTAGTTAACAACCTGAAACAATTGCTAAATTTTCCGGCGGTAGTTGCGCTTAATTGCGTAATAAATTTAAATAACTTTATTCAAATCCTGCTTATTAGACCAAATATTAAATTATGCGGTAATAATGCAACATTAGTGTTCGTAAATGCCGCTCTATATGACATTTACAATCGGAAACCGGATTTGTATGCAATTTTGTGTTTAAATTAGTTTCTGAAGCTTTAATTAGAAAACGTGTCCGAGCCTGACTGATTTGAAATTTTATTAATTATGAGATTTGAATGACTCATTTTATAATTAAATATTGCGTTTCGATTATTATTGCATACAAATCCGTTGCTCGATTCAAATGCAAGCTTAACAAAAATATATCTCATTTTCCGGTCGATCCAATATTATAAATCTAATTTTCAGGCTGGGAAGTATTTAAATTGCACAAAATGCATAATTAATTGTGAATTAGTAATGATAGTAAAATTGTGTACGCCGATTAATTCTAATAAGATTTGAAATGATTAATGTTGCAACTGTAATAGAGGTTATTGTAATTTAAAATGAACTAGATAAAGGCTGCGTAAATGTTAAATGGAATTATAACAACTGACGTACATTTCCACTCATAGAAAGGCCCTTGTTATTTATGTATTCTAATGGGTTATTCGGTTACATGTGGGATTGAATGTTTATGACGTTTTGAATTTCCGCGCACACTAGAAATATGGGTGAGTCGCAGATTGTGTTGTTATGTAGACTCTGTTGCTACCGAAATTAGTTATTCTTCATTCCTCTTGTTGAACAAAAGAGCTGCGTATTTTAAATGCAGAAAACAATTTATTGAATCATGAAAGTTACAAAAATTAATGAAAACATAATGCAGTATTCTTTTCAATTACTAGTATTTTAATTTATATAACACTAGTTTATTATTTCCTAAAACACATTTTTAAAATTTCTTCTTCTTCTATTGTCTTTATGCCCTTTCAGGTGTCGGATGTGGGTTCCTTGTGCGGCATCCATTTCCTCCTTTCTTTCCGGTCTGTTGCTAAGGTTCTTATTTTCTCTACCGTCTTTCCTGTTTCCATTCCTAGTTCTCGGATTTGGTCCATCCAATTTCTTCTTGATCTTACTCTTAGATTTTTCCTTGGTTTTCAAGTTTCCATTATTTTTTTATTTTCCTTCCAATGTTGTATTTTTGCATTTAATTTCTTTGGCGTTTTGGGTGTGGTTTTGTTTTCCGTTCACAATCATAGTTTTTGTTTTGTTTATATTTACTTTCATTTTCACGTTTTCAATTTCTTTAGTCCAGGCGTTTACTACATTTTACATTTTGTTCTTATTATTTGCTATTAGTATCACGCCATTCGCGTATAGAAGGCTGCTCAATTTAACTACTCATAAATTCCTGCACCCTTATTACTGTATCCATTCGGTTATATTTTTCTTTATTTTGTCTAATAATTTTATTCATAATAAGGATAAATAATAAGAAACTTAGGCTGTCTCCTTGTTTTATTCCTTTAATCGTTTTAAATTCATCTGATCTTTGTCCTGCCATTTGGACTTTTGCTGTAACCGTTTCATATGTGCTTCTTACTACGTTTATTAAAGTGTTAGGTATTTCCATTTCTTTCAGGGTTTTCCATATCTCCCTTCTGTCTACCGTATTGAAGGCTGCTTTTAGATCAATGAAAGTTAAATATAGTTCCTGTCCTTCTATCTTTTTTTCTATTATATTTATATTGCTGAGTTATAGTTAATTATAATAATACTATGAGGTTTTAAATAAATTAAATATATATACCTATGGAATTGTAATGCAGCAATTGAAATTATGCCTGGTTAAGCTTACTATTTTGGGCGCTATAAACAAATTAAAGTCTTAAATAAGATATCATTCCCTTGGTCGTTCTATCTAACTTTTCTGGCTGGCAACAAACATGTACAACAAAAGAAAACATAGGGAAATTCAAATTAGCATTTCAATTACCAAAGTCGAATCACAATTATCTGTGCTTTCCCTTAACAAAAACATATAAATTAAATTTTGTATACAAAATTACATACAATAAACAACTGCAATGTTTTATTTATTTGTTCTTTTAATTTTTTTATTGTAACTTTAACGTACCTGATTTCAAATAATTCAAATGTGGCGGGCTTCCCATGGTACCTTTTATTCTCACGTGCTCGGATTACGTTAACATAAATATGCGTTGTCAGTTTAACGGCAGTTGCGTCGTCCGTGGCTTTTCTTTTTTAAAAGAAACGTGGATAACTGCAGTTGGTGATGTCCAAACAAGCAATAAGGTGTTCGTAGGTAAGTGCTTTCCCAATTTTAAATCAATAGTAATTGTCTTTTGGTTAGGTAAAAGCGAAATCCACACACCTAACCTCACAATTTTGTTTTTAATTATTTTGTTTCTAAATCCATATGTTATTTTATTGTTTATTATTAGGGCTCTTTTAATTTCGGCGAACCTGTTCTATATTATTGCACTTTTTATTTCGACGAACTTTCTTGTTTTATCCTTACTGGATGTAATTAAAAATATCTATTTCATTATTTCTTGCAGCATAATAACATTTAATTATTTGACGTTTAATTTTCACTTGTCAAATCAAAGAGTGGCACTAACTAGCGCCGCCGTTATAAACAAAAGACAATCAACCCACGTTAACTTCAATTCAATTTTTAAAATTTCACAGTCGTAGAGGATAACAGCACTTTATATCGAAGATAAACGGGGAACAAACATTTATTCACTTAACTACATGAACATGAACATAAAGTACAATAATTTGAGCCGCATGAGGAACGTACTTCTTCGTTGAATGATAAAATGCAACTAACCTGTTATAAACAAAAGATTTTCGTAAAAAATTATTCCGTTGCTATGATATGGAACAAAATTTTCAATTTTTTATGTCATCCCCAAAGGGTTCCACCAATAAAATTACAGATTAACAAAAATAATTACAAGTTTCTATAAACTACAACAACTTCCTTATAATTAAAATTACATAAAAAAGGAACACCAAAATATTCCTTGCAAATTTCCTCATAAATTGATACCTCACACGACCTATTTCCAATAAAGCATAAGAAAGTCGACAATTAATTTAACAATAAATTAAATAAATTATTATAAACATATTCAAAGTTAATAAAAATTAACACAAACCTTCCTTACATACATAAGAACATTATTTCAAACATATTTTTCTCTGAAGTAAAGTATTACATTCACAAATTAACATTATTAGATCTAGCTGTCAAAACCATTATGTCTTTACTAATATTTGTGAAATTATAGCTCAAGAATGCACAGATAAGGTTGAAAAGTATCCTCTATGATTTCTCAAAGATGAAGAGCAACACAACCTGTTTTAAAACCTGGAAGTCAAGTTACACAGAAACGAAAGACCAAATTCCTGGATTGGAAGCTAACATTTACCACGTATTTGATTTATGTGTGATTAAGCAATTCATTTCATAAAGGGTAGCTTAAGTTAGCTTTATTAGAGTTAGCAGTAGGTTAAGATATCTCAATTAGAGTATGTGCGATTCAACGTATTCTCTTTTTTTTATAAGATTTTTGTATATAACTTGTAGCTTGTTTCGGCTAAGCAGATAGCTCTGTCATTCTCACATTGTGTCTGTATTGCTTTCTTGTATATAAATAAATAGATAAATAAATAAATAATAAATTATTTTCCCAATCCCTCTGGATGTTTTGTTTTCCCCATACTTCTTTACAGATATCCAATCTATTCCTTTTTTCCCCAAACCATTTAATCATTTCCGGTTCTATGCCGTCTTCTCTACTTGCTTTTCCAATTTTGATTTATACAATACTATTTATTAATTTTTTTGTTAATCATGGAACTTACAGTTTTTATGGCAAGAATGGTTGTAACCGACAGGTAAAAGAAAGTTATATGGATAGTAATTTCATATGGTACTACTTCAATAACAGTTTAAATTTTGACGATTATTTCTCTAAAAGATTGTAAAGATTCCATATATTAAAAATTATTTAGATTAGATTTCTGGAGTTAACAAAATTTTGTAGATACAATAATGGTATTTTAAACGCGCTACCTTTGATTTACCACAAGCTTATTAATAGTTAATTGTAAGACACGATCATATCATCAATGTTAAAGTTACAATCGAAATAATAATTCAATTGATTTATGTTTTATGATAATCAACATAAAAATTTTGGCCACACAAATGAATGTATCGATACAACAATACATATTGATATTAAACTACCTATCAAGATTGTATGGTATATATGTATCTATACACAAAAAAAACGGTGTTTGTACATGTACAGATTTTCCTATCGTACTCTTCCAATAGGAACTTACATTTTTTAAGGTAACTTCACAAGATGATTGTATATCTACGGATTATAACTACAGTGGAACTTCTCTATTTCCATCTTCCATATAATGAAAACACGAGCACTTTTAAAGTTATTTTGGCTGCATATATGTAATTTCCTGTGTGGTCCAGTGGTTAGAGCACTGGGATCCGGTCGAACATTCAAAACCCCTATACTTAAACTTCTAGATATAACTTCACAAATTTAGTTTGCAGTTGTATTTGCATTCTTGCATAGTATACTCGTACCACTAAAAACATAAAATGTCAAAACGAAGCGGAAGTTCTTTAAGTGAATGTGAAAATTTGAAGCCCTTAGATGAATTCGACAAAGGCTGGCAAAATAGTGCATAGCAGTGCGTTTTAGCGTAACCACAAATACATTACCTACAATTTAAAGAAATCGTGACTCCACCGTTAGGCAAAACGAAGACCTAGATTTACACAGAAAATGATTTTAAATCCTGTGCTTACAAGGACATTGGCAAAGCAGTTTTAAAGTTGGTTAAATTAGCAGGGGATAAAAATTTACCCATTTCCGGTTGTTTAATAAAAGAAAAGCTCTAGAGTAATGCAACACAGTTAAATCAACCTAGTAAATTGTCAAGCAAGTACTGAATGGTTGGAAAATACAAGAAAGAGCATGGCATTTTCCAAGAAATAATATCTGGTGAAAGTGCAGGTGTAAGTGAAGAAGACTATGAAATGTGGAGGAAAATGTTCTACAGGAAACTAAAGAAAACAACCCAAAACGCGAAGACAAAGAAGACAATAGTGTGGTTTCCGTTCATGCAGTAGATGACGTGTTAACTGCATTTTCTACGATTCGGAGAGCATTTCAGTATAAAGAAAGTATCCCTGAAGCATTTAACGAATCTACGGTCCCTTGGCCCTTCGATATATGGAAGTTCGACTGTTTTCAGAAGATAATTTTGTGGAATGATTAAAATTACATCTACGTAGATATAAATCATTTATTCGTTCATTATCGCGATTTTCGTAATAAATTGTAAGCCATGAGCATGCCATCGTTTTAAGGTTATGTAAGAAATAGTAATTTCAATAGCTATATGGACTTCATGACAAGGATATGCGGTATAAAAATGGTTGATTCGATACAAAGACATAACGTATCAGTATGCTAATAATCCATATTACGTTGTACGTGCGTTGATATTTCGTTATGTATAAAAAAATTATACATATCAATACAGACATTTTAATATTGTACACCTTTAGTAACACGTAGTTAGTTGAATGCAATTATTTACTTGGCTTTTCTGATATATTTGTTATAAAATTAATATAAATGAAGTTAATAAAATAGTAGAGTGAGGGTAGCCCACAGGTTCGGCTAATTTCATGGTACTCTGCTTAACTCAGATCTTCATAAAATTGCTTAGTTTTTGAAATGTAAAAGAAATTAAGGAATGAACTAACAATGTATGCAATTAACATCACATGAGAATGTGTTTAAATACGTGCTGTATTAAAATTTCTGCTGTCGAGTTAACTATTCAGCTTACAAAATTAGAAAATTCAACACCAGGAAGTTATAAATAATCTTTTCCGTAAATTGGCACTACTTTTAGTAGCGTATTTGATATCCTTGAGGCAATTATTTTGTTCTCACAGCATTTCTGACACTTGCTTAGCTAATTACAGCTTATCATGCGAATTTAATTTATTTAAACCTAAGGCTTCACATTTTGAGATTCAAAAAATTAAGTTGTTAAAATAATTACAGGCTGAAGCGTACTTACTTACACAGCTGCTTAAAAAGAATTATTCCGTTCATTACTGTCGTCGAGGAAAAACTTCAGGCGATACTTCACTTCCTTCTTACAATTTCCGTTTATTAAAAGTATTAATATTAATATCAAGTGGCTAAATATCTTACTAAGCAATTCGCAAAAATGGAGATGTTAATTTCTTGACATGTTCTAGTGCTGCAAACGCCTGAAGTTGTAAAATACTATTATATTTTGTCTTAAAAACCGATTAGGTACCATGTAGTTTAAGACTAATATTATTTTTATTTAAATTACAACAGAAACAACATATATTTATCTAAGATACGAGCACAGGAAATAATCATTTGAAAGCTTTCCGTGTAGGTTGTCTATTATAAGAATAAAATTATAGTTATAGTTTAGCATTTTTTATAAAGGTCATTCGTCAATATTTCATTTTTTATTATTTTACTGCGCGTTCCAAACACAATTACAATAGTTTTGTTAAGAAACATGTTTTTTTGCATAAAAAAGCTTTTAGCGAATGTATGCTAATAATACGAAGCTTACCTATGCAGACTAACATACATTGTTAGCTCATGTTCTTTTGTAAAATATGACACAAACAGACAATAAATATGTAGATTTATCGTTGTGTTTATTCTAAAATTAAAAGTTTTGTTGCTGTATAATGTAGTTAAAGATAGTAGAAAGGGGATTGTGTTTCAAGGATTACTTTATCTACGTCTCTTTACATAAAAATATGTTCAAAAAATATTCGAAGAAATAGTTCAATCTCGATTGGTTTTAGTTTCTTGGACAGTTGTTTATAAGAAAGTAAATTTCCAGGTTCCTCTTCTTACATGCAAACTACCAAGACAAAATTCAAGTTAATTGTTTTGTAATGGATGAACTGTATATTTTGTGGATATTACGTGAAACTTATACAGGAAGTTTGGAAATTGCCAGAAAATTCAAGGCAATGTGGTTATGATCCGAATATGTTGAGACTCTGAGAATGTTGCGATTTTGTGAGCAATTAGAGAATTTATTAATTATATTTTAAAGAATATGTCAGAAAAATAATTAAAAATAGTATAAATTGTTGGAGAATTTAAAAGAGTGGAAGGAGCATCTATAGAAATGTTGGAAATGTGTGGAAAAATTTGATGAATCAAAAAAGTACCTGTAGAATTATTTGGCAGTTATCGCATTTAAAAAACCTATTCTATAATTCAAGAAATCTTTGAATATTATTAACCCTGTCAGAAGATTATTTATGAATTGTGAAAAAATGAGGAATGTGGAAATACATATTTAAAAAACTTGAAAGAATTGTTAAATACTGTTGTGGGGTTTATATAGGTATTATTCATACAATTTACAAAAATGTTTAAAATAATTGACTGTCCCAAGGTAATTGTTGAATAATTATGTGAAGTCGTCCGTCATAGTAAAAGCTGATAACATTTCGGGCGAGTTAAGAAATTGAAGAATTTAATTATTAGAAAGTTTGAGAAGTGTTCAGTATTTTAAGAGAATTAAGGAAATGTGATTGCCCAGAAAAATCGAGGACTTGTGGTTCATTGTAAGGATTATTGGCATTTCGTGATAGTTTAAAAAATATGAATTTAATTAACTAAATAATTAATTGATATAGATGGATATCCTGTAAAAAAATTCTAACCTTTTTTCGAATAGTTTCCTTTATTTTAAGCACATTTGTGGAAAACTTTGGCGAATTGTAGCTTCTGTAAGGAAATTAGTTTGGCATATTTGATGGAATTTGTACCATAGTTTTACAAGAATTTAAAATAAATTAGAGATTGTAAGTTATGTAAGGAAGTTATTCATAAATATAGGAACTGTTGACGAAATTGCTTATAAACTACGGTTAGTAAAAGAATTATTTATGAATTGTGGAACGAGAAGCTTCATGAAATAATTATTTAAGAATTGTAGAAAACTAACGAATATTCGAAAAGTATAAAATTAGGAGATAATTATTAGAAAGCTTGAGATTTTCGGAATATTTAAATAAATATAAGCATTATTGGGAAAATTAAAGCAATATCCACATGTTATGGATGTGACCTTCAAATCATGGTCACTATCATCTACATGTAGAAGATTCAAGTTGTTCATTATTGATACTCACTGACTGTTAACTTTACTTAGCTCTTAGACTAACCGGCCAACTTATCACCAGTCTAAATCGCCATGTATAAGAGCTATCCAAGTTTTTGTCTTTAAAAAAGTCCGACCAGGAAGAGACAAATTAAGCATTCTTAGATACAATTAAAATCATTTTATATATTCTTGAATACTGCATTTAGCGGTTATAAGAAGCAAATACATACAGTGTTAAATATCTAGTTGTAACCGAATCAGACCGCATATACATTAATTAAAAAGGAACAAATAAAAGGAGTTTTAGTAATAACAGATATAATAAAAACATTCTTTAATCATGAAATAAGCTTACTATTAAGAAAGAAACCTTACGGACACATAGACTATGTAATCCAATATTATATAATCTTGACGTATGACAGACATTACTTATGTTTTAACAAGAAGAGTATTTCCCCGAAATATTTACATGAAATGGGTAAAAAAATGGTAAAATTAAATTGGTATTTGGAAATATTTGAATTGCGAGGCTTACTCAACTGAAACCCATCTTTGATCAACTTAGCCTTGAAAACAAATGCAATAATTAAAATGACGTTTGTTAATGTTAGTAGTTTTTGTAAGCAACACATTCATAAGTTTCTGGCGTTATATGATTTTGACATTTAAAACTTCGATTTTGAAATGGCGTTTGTTGTTGAAAATCCGTCCAAGTTTTATAAGCGTGCGGTCGTACAATTTTCATGTGCCGCGACCAGGTGCACGGTTTAGAGAAAATCTTCAAATTTCAATTAGAGAAATTTGAGAAATTGTTGGTGCGAGTGTAGGATCTGTCCATAGTATTGTTCGTAATCTGGGTTACAGCAACGTTTGTTCGCAACGGATTCCTCGTCTCTTGTCTAATGAACAACAATGCTTGCCAATGAGCTTATCTCTGCAACACCTCACAGACTATAGGCAAAATGGTGATGACTTCTTTCTGTCGATAGTGGTTGGTGACGAAACTTGGTGCCATTACTACGAACCATCCAGTAACTTATTGTGGATGCAGGGGAAACATTCAAGTTCACCACCACCGAAGAAGTTTAAAGCACAATCTTCTGCAGCCAAAGTGATGTTAACATTTTTTTTCGACCATGAAGGACCCTTGTTGGTCGAGTTTAAGGAACCTGGAGTAAATATCAGTCCAAATCTGTACCATAAAATTTTGAACAAGCTTCATCAAGCAATAAGACGGAAAAGTTCAGGAGAACTTACGCGTGGGGTCATTTTGCTGCACGACAATGCTAAGCCTCATGTTGCTAATGTGGTAAAAGAAAATCTTCAACGAAAGAACTGTAGGGTTTTAGAGCATCCACCCTATAGCCCCGTTCTATCGCCTTGCGATTTCCATATTTTTAGACCGCTGAAAAAGGCGTTAGAAGGTCGGCATTATGAGTCAGACGCAGAAGTACAGATAGCTGTGGAAGACTTCTTCGATCAGCAACCACAAGAATTCTAAGAGCAGAGTATACGTCGGTTAGTAAAACAATGGGATAGGTGCCTTAATTGTGACGGTAATTATTTATAACTAAATTGTTGAATGCATTTTTTATAAAGCGAAGATGGGTTTCAATTGAACACAGCTCGTACATTCATTCTACGGCTGATAGCATATTTAGGTATTTTTCATATATTTGCAAAAACTTTACACTTAAAAAGCCAACTCATATTTAACCTTAACTTTTATCATCCATGCATTATTAAAGCTTCTTTGATTTCAGTTCAATTTATTTCAAATATGTATATTCGCGTGGGAGGATGAAATTGTGTCTACTCTCCATTTATATTGAATGTATTGATAAAATTGTTGTTAAATTTAAAAAAATACTCACAATTATTTACAATTCAGTAATATTGACGTCCTTGGAAGGATGGCAATACATCTTCTTTAATTATCTTCAATAACTAGGACAGTCTACGATAAGCTTTTGATCGTTTAATAACTTCTTTAACATTATAGGAAAAGCTAAAAATAAACTGAATTAAATACAAAAGTAAAGCATTTTATTCAACGTATCATAGAATGCCTTTAAAAATGGTGAAATTAATTGCATATCTTTTAACATGCAAAGGTTACAGATATTATTTTCACATGCTTAAAAATTGAGATTGAGATTCCGTAGATCTATTGAAGACACGAGTTCCTCATAAAGTTATTTAAGAGTTGACGTCATCGCAGCGCCTTTTTACAGCCATATGTTTGTAAATAATGTAAAATACTTGTCATAGTCTCAGTAAATCCATCGAAGAAACCAACAAAAGTATTTATTCTAAGTGATGTCCATTTACAGCCCGATAATATTGAACATTCCCAATATCAGCTGACCTAATTTCTGGCTCGACGAGGTGTAAAAGGAGAATTCTTCGAGAATGTTATCAATCACCCTAAGTAGTTTCTCCTTCAAGTTATACGCGTCCCTAAACAATTATTTACAGTTCTATTTCCATTTTCATATTTAAAATTGGTTGACGTTTGCACTATTTTAAATAGCAATTATGCGTTGGATAGAAACTGAGAGTTAAAATTCTTGTTACGTTTCTTTATGGAGATATTATTAAATTTATTCACAAAATTTTGTATAAAATTCTGCAAAACACGTATTACACGGAACAGAATTTAGTAAAAAATTTTGAAAATAACTGCAAATTATGTTGAAATCGAAGAGAGAACTGTCAAAATAATCATGGGACTGTCGATAATGTGGAATTCGATGAAGATTTCATATAATTAGGTTGAGGCATTAGTTCGTAGCGCTTTTATATATTTATTTTACATGAACGTACGACAAAGCAAACAAGCTGCGTGAATAAGGAACGCGAGCGAGATAAAAGAAAGTACGCAGAGTGTCGACACGATGGGGTTTGAGCGTTGTTGCACACTGAATGACATAGATTCCTCGCAGTAGCGTCGGTGTAAGAGTGGTTGTACTCGAATTGTTGGGATGTACTTCCCAACCCTTCTTGCGTTCCCAGCGGACGTGACATCATCTCGTAGAAAGCTAATTCGATTGTTCGAACGTCTGGGAAAACCTAGTTGCTATAGTAACACATTCCGTGGGTCCAAGGAATTAATGGATCGGTGGAATTTTTGGAAGCTTCCGCTACAATGTATACAAAAGGTATACATATTCTTCTCTATTCTCTGTGATAAACACTACAAATTGAACAACATTCTGTAGGTTTTAGAACATGACTCTACAGAATTTTGTACAATATTTTAGCCATAATTTTGCGCTATGACACGACACAGAAATTTGTAAAAACTGTTTGTACAAAATTCTGTGCCGTATCATACAGGTGCAAAACTCAAATAGTAACTCTTGATACATTTGTAATTTCACTTTGATGTTGAAAGTGCATGATTGGGCCATGCTAGCGAAAGATTTCATAATTTACAGCGTACGTAAATTGGTTGTTTCTGTGACGGGAATTTTTGCTAAGACAACATTGTAAGTTTTTGAGGCGGTTACACGTTACCATAAAGCAGGCCATTTATTAACTAATATGTTGACCAACATAGTTCACGACAATCTCTCTCTTATGTGGGCAGGTTGGTCAATATGCTACAAGTTGTAGGCTCCTGGAGAGAAATATCTATAAGCCGCTAAGCATGCTTTTTCGTATGTGGCGCAGCCAACAAAATGCAACCCGTTGGCTTTCAGTTTAATCTTCGTACGCGATGTCTCAGTGATAACAAAGAATATTGGAAAGAATTTATTGAATTTTACGAAACTTTTTCATGCAGGTGGGATGTTAAGAAAAATAAACACATAAAAAATGAAACAATTCTGGCATTAATAGACAAATGTAAGAAGCCATTGCTTCGTCCACATTTTTCTTTTTTGCTCTATTCTTTTATATCGCCATTTTCAGCCTACTTCAATTGCCAGTTTTTGTTGCTTTGTTAACAATACTATAATATTTAATTATAAGTACCCACTTCACAGCTCGCGTGTTTAAAGCCAACTGAAGTCGGTGTTAAAACAAAACAGATGTTGGAAACTGTGGAAATGAAGACACTTCGAAAAATAACAAGCAAATCCTTAAGACATCACACTCGAAGCGAAGATATTAGACAATAATGTCATCATCATTATACAATAGATCGGAGAATGGGTAGAACGATGCAGAGGCGAATGAAATCAGCATATATCAAGAATAAACGAGACCAGACAAGTCAAGATAGCAAAAGATAGAATACCCCGCGGGAAGCGCAGCCCCGAAAGACAATAAAAAAGGTGGAAAGATAATTTGGAATGCTATTAGCTATTAGCTTAATAAGAAGAAGAAGACGAAGAACAAGAAGAAGAAGAAGAAGCAGAAAGAGAATGAGAAGGAGAAGGAGAAGTTTGCAAAAAACCATTGTTTTACAGATGTCTCGCGTGACGTCCGCTCCTCACCTGCCCGCCTGCACTTATTCGTTATTTAAGTGTCCGATCCCTCGAAAATGTTGCTGACCTCTGATCTAACTAATTTACATTTATGTATAGATAGCTCCTCAATTTATTTTACTAATTTCTAAATATACATATTTCGGCGGAAGTTTGATGATTTTGATACTAAGTATTTCGTACTGTCAGTTACAAAATTCTTTTCTTGCTACAATAATTCACTTCTTATATTTCAATACATGTTAGACTGTTAAAGTATATACTTTAATTCCAGATACTGATTATGTTTAATTCTAGTTCTCTTTCAGTTCCTGTACTAAATTCCATTGTTCTCCTCCAAAAAGAACTACTAGATTTTCATCACACATATTACTGTAGCGCTTATAGAAAGTATGGCAATAACGTTAATAAAAATTAGGAAAACTGTGGGTCCTAATACAGTACCCTGTGGTACACCCATTTTACCATATATACATACCTGTTGTGCTCTCTTAATAAGCTAACATTGGATCCTAATCATAAAATCCTAATCTAATTTTCGGCAAATGGTTTCAGTGTTTTAATTAAACACTTAATAGTTTAGAAGTAACAGAAATTGGTTCCAGATTTACGATCACAATATATGAATGCTTACATTTTTAGTAAGAAAATGTTAAATTTATGAACGAAAGCGTTCTACATAGTTCTGGAATAACAAATATAACGCTAATCCAGTAAATCTCAAAACTACAATCCATTGCGTGCTATCTCACAATCGTAAATAAAAGATTAATTGGATCTGAAATATTTGAAAGCAACACAATAATAAGGACAACTACCCTTCCTAGTTTCTCAGAATTTCCCACAACTGTGTTCTTTTATGCAACAGCGTATTTATAAACGGAAACTTGGGCAATTTGAGTCTAATAAAATTACCGTCTCGTGTTGCTCAGGACTGTTTTACGATAAAATAATGAACTCGAAGCGAAACTACATACTAAAATATTCAGAAATTATAGGGTACTTGTTTAAGCTCCAATTAATTAATGTTGTGTGTGAAGTTGGTAGTTCTATTTTTTTTAAGAATCTAACGAAGTTCGCTATGTTCAGACACCGCAGTGGTATATTCCTGCATTATCTAGTTATTTTGTAGAAAGTGTACGTTATTGTAAACTAAACAACGGTTTTCCTACGTGCATTGTTGTATGCGAAATGTGTCTATAAGCATAACTGACAAGTTTGTGTAACAACGCATTTGCACATTTCGTTTCACATAAACTAGTCGAGTAACAATCGTCACGATATCATAACTCCACCGGTAACTTCAGTGTTTGAATGTTGCCAGCATGTATATCAGCGTTAACGACCGACCTGACAGGAAGCGGCGTGTTTATGTGTTCATCAGCTCTACACCTGGCGAAATACACTCGCTGTTTCGCAGGACAATTACCTTTTAATCACGTTAGTCGATGCAGCTACCGTTTCCTATTAAACATCGACGCGCCTCCATCTTCTTTCAGTTTTTGAAAAGTCTGAATGAGAACCAGTTTGGAACAAAATTTCGGATCTCAACGGGCGAGGAAAGTTTCAGCAACTTTTCAGTGCAGCTTCAGCTCTTGGCAATGGCAAATACTTCAAACGTATAATTAAATTCATTTCAATTAATTACAGCTTAAGGGATGTAATTTGAGGTTTCTCTCATAAAACTTACTACATTTTCGTTTTGATTGAGAACAATCCGGAAAG
>JABXWE010040147.1:0-22635 GCA_014611495.1 Limonius californicus
TTAAACCGGAAGTATATTATTAACAAAAAAATTTACATCAGATGCATTTTGTTCCATTGCACTTGCCTGCAAATTTTCATAAATATCGTTCTTTTCGTTTAAAAGATATTTACTTGGTTCCATACTTTATCCCAACCCTGTATACAGGGTCCGGCAAAATGTATTATCCATTTAATTTTTATAATAAAAGCAAACCTAATCAACTAGTCATTATGGTGGCATTTTTAAAGGAAAGAGTAGACTTTGGAGTTTTTGTCCATACTTTGGTAATATGTAATAATGGAGCGTTGGTCAACAGAACAGCTCATTTTTTGTGTTGAGAAATATATCCAATTTAAGTCGTTGCCGTTCAATGGTGTTTTTTGACGCGTTTATTTTTTCTTTAGCATAAGACTACTTTGGTTTAGATTCGTAAATGGAGAGATCTAGAGTCAATTGTGGAGAAACACTTAAATGGAAGACTATGGTCTGCTTGCAATGCTCTTAACAACGAAAGGGTAAGAAATGTAATCACTGCTAGCCCAAAAAGATCGACTGATCAATGGATACTTCTGCGCAGTATACTGAAATGTTACAACTATTCATTTTACCACACATTCAATACGAATTTGGAAAATATTGGTTTCAGCAAGACGGGGCAACAACAAGGCATACTGCGAGGATTAGTATGGATACTTTTGTGTAAGTTTCTTCGAAATAGGCTGATTTCAAAAAATGGTACCATTCCGTGGCCAGCTGATCCACCTTTCTGGAACTTTCTGCTCTAGACTATTTTCTTTGGGGATATTTGAAGATAGGTGTATGTGAATAAGTCCAGACATCTGCAAGCGCCAAAAAGTAGCATAACAAAAGAAATAAATGCTATTCAACGGGATGTCCTTCAAAATTTTGTTACCCGTTTACAAGAATGTATTGCAAAGAATGGCAGTAATTTGCGAGTCACAATATGCAGATGAAAAAAACTCCCATCCTTCTAGTTTAAAAATATGTACTCCTATTTCTTTATTTTGTCGTTTGAGTTAATACATTTTTATAAAATGTTTAAAATGAGTAGTACATTTTGCCGGATTCAGTACTTTATATGCATCGTGACTTTTGTACTGAAATATTCACTCGATCTTAAGTTACCTTTATTTACATGACTAATCTGATTACAATAAGAAGTAAAAATATTTACGTTGGTTATTCAACAAGAATTCTTTCAGCTGGTATTTCAACGTAGACTTCTTCTAACCAAGTACGAGCAGCATCTTTAATAACATTTGTATAAACGGGATTAAATAATTCCAAAAGTTGTCTGTCGTTGTCATTAAACGATTTCGTAATAAAATCAGCTGCAAAATTAAAAATTAGTATTAAGTGAAATTAGTGAAGACATTCGTAAAAATACCAAGAGACTGGTCTTGTGGATATTTCGCAGTTATTTCGAGATGAGCATGCTTTGTGAAGAATTTGGGGTTGAAGGTCTTCAGAAGAAAATATTTAATTCCTTCTTTTTCAATTTGTTCTAACTGTAGAGTAAGAAATAGTCTAACATCCGCTGAAAAACGATTTTACAGTTAGTAATGTATTTGGATCAATTTGACTCATTAAAATTTACAATTAAACATATTCCTCTACATATCTGACTTACTGATATTTGCTGAAACAAAACCTTGAAGTTCCATTGGAGTACCCCCCATTTTTCCAGAAAATTTGAAATGTGCTCTTGATTGAATGTGTGGAAAGGTTGCGTTCAATTCAATTTGAAGTGTTTCTATATCAAGTCTGAAAAGAGAGGATGATGAATCTTGGTGTGTTAACAGGAAGCGATCTTCAATTTTGTACTTACTTATAATTGGTAATATCAACTTGCGATAATCCTAATATTTTCACTTTTTTAGCTATTATTTCTACAGCATATAATTCACTGAGTTCTTCACTAATACGGAGTACATCAATTTCGAGGGGATCCAATGGTGGGATTTTATATTCTCGAATACCAATTGGGATGTAGTACTTCAACGTATTTAACATTTTCAAGTAGCAACTTTGTACATTAGGATCTGTTCTGTGACAGGGTTGTGGTAAGTCCGCTGAAAAATCGACTTTTAGTATAATGTAAATAAATAATAGGAGTATAATAGTACTAGAAATAATATATGTTAACGTATTGTTGTTTACAACGTGAGATACTATTTTTGCACAAAATGATCGAAGACAATTTTTGTACAGTGTTTGCATAAAGTTGTAGTTCTATCATTGACTACAACTATTTAAAAATAATCGTACAGTCTTAACGAAGTAATACCGCACCTCCGTATACAGGCCTTCGCATTTATAATTTTTTTCTTCATATTTCACAAACCGATAATCTAAAAAATGAATGTTTATTACAGGTACCTACAGAATAGTATTTTTTAAATGGTAGGGAGACGTACCAAAACTTTTCTATATATTCCGTATGTCTATTTTTTGCTGTGTTAATTGAAATAATAATACAAAACACTTCTTGTAGGTATATAAATAATTCACATAGAGTTAATACAGACTTCACCAAATATTTTAAAACAACAATTTAAAGAAAAAATAAATGCGAACGCTACGATTTGTCTAAATTCCCAATAGGATAATTATGCAATAATATATTGCAAGGGACTGTGTTTCTAGTTCTGATATTCCATCGATTGGGCCTCCTTCACATATGAGCAAGAACGGAGGGAACATCCGCTGCGCACGTTCATTATACAGGACGGGAAATAATAGAACACACAGGGAAAGAAGAAGCTCAATTAGCTATTGAAGAAGGAAGCTTAGACAGTGGGGGGCTAAATAACAGATATAGCAAACTGACGAGAAGGAGTAAACACTCGTATAATGTACATTACAATGATGTTTCAGGTTTAGGTGTAATACTAGGAGAATGAAACGTATAACTATTATTTTGTAGAAATTAGGAATTATTATTGCCGTGGATGTTCTCGTGCAAAGACTAAAAAGTACTATCCTTCAATCGATATAGGTTTCAAAATTGGGGTAAACTTTATACCAGTGTGGAAGCAAACATAATACTGGAAAATTATTGAAATACATAATTTAAAATTTTTGTGCCAAATAGTTGATGGTGGTATTAATGATATTAAACGATTAGCAGAGAAGTTCAATCTTATAGAGATCGATTAGTTAAATTCGTATATATTGGGTTTTTTATGTAAATTGTTCTCAAATGTATTTCTGTGCTGATTGTATATGTATTGTTCTAGTACTTACAATAAATTTTTGTCTAATTACTAAGTAAAATTAACACAGCCAATTGAATATGAAATATGGTATACATTCGAAATCTTTTCTACACCACCCTGACATTTGCTTTAAAAAATTCGCTTGTAGGTACCTGTAAAAGAAATTCATAAACACTTGGGTTTTTTAGATTTTCGTTTTATGTAATGTTAAGCAAGAAAAATTATAATTACATACGGAGGTGCGGTATTACCCTCCTAGCAATGTAATATTTTTGAGAAATTTGGAACTCCCGAAAGTATTCAAAAGTCACCCGCATTTGAATATTGTTCTAGAAGCAAATGTTACTATATTATTTAATAAATGTCTGGCGAAGTAACAATAGTGACAAGTAACGTTGCAGGCAAAATAGCTTCAACTGCGATTTCAATCATTTTTAGAAATAAATTAATTGCTTGATTGATATTATTCTGCGCAAGACAATCAAATGTTTAAAAGGAACACTTCCGAGGCGATTATTAGTCATTAAAATTATAAATCAATTCTAGATTAATACATTAATACTTCTAGGACCTCAGCTGACGTGATACCTTGCGTTACCTCTGGCTTAGATTATATTAATTTATTTTTACTTGTGATTCTTGCTTAAATATCCGTTAAAGCTTTTTGTAAATTTTTTGACGTAGGTAAAGACTATATACAGTAAAAAAGAGACTATGATTAATTTTCGGCCTGGACCGCGTCGTCGATTGGAGGTCACACTCAGCAAAAACAGGATTACAGGTTACTGTTTGTGAACCTATACAAACTAAAGTTTCGCAAGATATTGCAGCTTCCATCTTCAAAGTCTTCGTAGTACTATGAGTACAGTACTATGAGGACTCTGAAGATGAAAGCTGCAATGTCTTTCGAAACTTTAGTTTATTTAGGTTCACAAACAGTAACCAGTAATGCTGCGTTGGCTAAGTGTGACCTCCAATCGACGATGCGGTCCAAGGCGAAAATTAATCATAGTGTTCGATAAACCGCGAAAGCCCCAAACAATATATAGTAAAAAAGAGTCTTTCCAATATTAAAATAAGGGACTCGGGAAACCATGAAGGGCTGCATCCGATAAAAAATTGAAAATTATAGTAGCCAGATTGTATTAAGTGTACATAATAATTATAATGTTTAACTGGCCTTCCTATGACAGTGAAGTATAAATGTGACTTCACTTCTTTGATGTTAATAATTGTACCTTTGTACATTCAGATTTCACAATTTAAACTAAACAAAGCCAGTGTTTACTGATACAGCAAAATGTTTGACACCTACAGAGCAAACATAATTAATCAAATCTTTGATTCAAGGTTGGTGTCGCGGTATTTCGACGTAGGAACTGGGTAATCCATGCCCTAAGATCCGAATTAGTCGAAAAATATAACATTCAAATAAGTTTAAATTTAAATAATATTGTGTATAATGTTGGAGGATCTAGTCTTAATTTTTGTAATTTTCAACAATTTTTATTCTAATTTACATTTTTTTATTGAAAATTGAGCCAATTTTTATTAATTTTGAATGTAGATTTTAGTCTTTGAGATATAGCACAAATTAAATTAAACCGAACCTATTTTGTGCCATTTAAATATGTGATCTTATAACTTTCTTGTATCTATTAAACACATAAATTAGTAGCATATAAGTCCTTGATACATAGAATTCTAGATAACAATAATTGCATTAAAGAGATTTCGATTATTTAATTGCACACGGTAATGGCTACAACAGAAAACTGATTAACGCACTAATCAAACAAAGGTTATGAATTAGCAATTCAAAAAAATTATTCAGAAGACCACTCTGGCAATGTTAAATATATTTCAATTCTTTATTTCTGTAATATAACGGAGAAAATTGCTAATACTTATTATAATCAAACAAGTACATTTAAAGAGATTTATGAAACAACAAAAAACACTTGTAACACCTAATTCAACGCAAAGATAGAACTAACGATTTTTTAAAATCAGGTGTACAAATAAAACTGTTCACAGTGTAATTATGTGTGTAGACGTCAAACAAATAGAAATTTTGATACCAGATACAAAGAACACATACGCTCATACAAATACACACTCGGAATAATCTAACTACGCTAAACACTTATTAGAGCACAATCATGCAAATAATATCATAACATTTCTGCACTTTTGTGATGATAAATTGGATATACTAACACACTTTAATACATACACCTTCACTGAATGAGCTCATAAACTCCTGCGATTAGAAGTTATGGAATAGGAAACCAGAGTCAAGTTCGAAATCAAGATCTAGTGTGCTGTTTCCTTACTATACAAAAGTGAACCATTTGATATATACGGTAATACAATCGTTTATGGCAAATACCAAATTATAAATACATAGTTTATATTTAGAGATTAATTCGCTATTGACAGAAATGTTCAAATTTAATATTAGTTTGGTCTATATTCGTATTGTACGTTGAAATAAAGAAATTATCTTACTTAAATGTATTAAACCGATACTTACGAATTTTTTTACTGTTGGCAACAGTAAGTTGCAAAACAACACAAAGAAAAACAAATAACTTCATTTTAATAATCTAAGTGACAATGTTAGCCCGTAAAAGCTTTCAAGGAAATGATCAACGATTATATGTAAGCTAGGTTTACTTTATATTAATCGTTACGCGGTTTTTATTGTTACTTTGTACCTGTTCATGTGGTAAGTTTTTGAAGGAAGATTTTACGAGCCAATTACGCATTCTCTTTTTGTTGTCTTATTTTGTTTGAAGCTAGTATACGTCATTTTCACAACTTGTTCATTAGACAAGTTTTTCTTGTTTTGTTTGTTGTTTATTCTAATATAGATGTGGTCTTGGAAACATCACCTCCTCATGAACGTTCTATTGTTTGTGAAGCTGTTATAAATACACACCCCCAAAAAGCCTAAGGAAATATTTTTTTTTGAGAAATTTCGCATTATTTTTAATTTTTTTTCTCTCAAAATGAATGATTGGGCTCTTTAATGTCTAGCCTTCAATAGAAAAAGTTGAAAATAACCCTGACGACTAAAATAAAACGAAAATAAATAATAAATAAACTTGACTCAAACTGAAGGTACTGAAAATTTTCAAATTGGCGGGTTAAAATTGAGTTTAAGTTGGAGGAATAAGGTGTGAGTGACAAGTACAGTATTAATAAGCAATGCCGAGGCGGCATTTGAGTAGAGATGAAATGTTGCGGGCGGTGGGAATGTTGCAAGTTGGGCAAAGGCAAGTCGACGTGGCAACAGCATTGGGGACCACGCAAGGGGTTATATCGAGACTCTGGTTCCGGTTCCGGATAACGGGACAAGTTGGCGAAAGACACCAAGGGAGACACCGGAAAACAACCGCAGCGCAAGACCGGTATTTGCATTTAACCTCACGGAGGACAGCTACTCAGACTGCAGTTGAATTAAGAAATCGCCTACAAGAAGTCCATGGGGTGGAGGTTTCATCGCAAACCGTCATAAACCTCTTGCGGGAAGTCAATTTGAGATCCCGACGGCCGCTGAGGTGTCAGACCCTTACACGGGGCAATCGCACTGCAAGACTACACTGGGCGCAAGAACATGTCAGGTGGGCAAATGAACAATGGAGCCAGGTGCTTTTCACAGACGAGTCTCGTTTCGGAATCCATCCGGATTTCAGGAGAGTTCGTATGTGGAGGGCACCAATCGACTCCGAGACGTCCAGGAGGTCCACAGATTCAAAGGGGGAACTCTTATGGTATGGGGTGGTATTGCAATTGGAAGAAGAACGCCTCTCGTTTTGGTGGATGGGAGTTTGAACGCAGTTCGATATCATGATCAGATACTGGAAATGTTTGTCCTTCCGTTTGCAGCCGAAGCGGGAGAAGACTTCATCCTCCAACATGATAATGCCCGTACCCATACGGCGGGGCTTGTTAGAACTTTTCTCCAAGAGCACAATATATCGGTTTTACCTTGGACCCCGCAGAGCCCTGACATGAATCCCATTGAGCACGCATGGGACATGCTTCAAAGAAGGATTCTGCGGGGTGGCGTTGTCCACAACAACCAAAGGGAACTCTTCGCTGCTCTTCAGCAAGCTTGGAGGACATTTCTCAAGAAGAGTTTGATAATCTAATTTTAAGTATGCAGAGACGGTGTAGGGCACTTGTTAATAATCGAGGAGGACACAAAATGTACTAAAAGTTAGCTGTTGGTTGAATAAACAAAGAAATGTTAAATGATAAAATTTTATCTTAAATTATTTGCGACAATTTCTTTTTTTACTGATCTCAATGAAAAACAAAATATATGGATGTGGGATGAGACATTTAAGATGTTCTATCCAGGCAAGACCGGATACACACTGAAAATTACCCTAAAAAATAATATAAAGTAAAAGTGGCGATTTGGGTATATCATACAAATACGCGAGGACAATTTCTTGACAGAAATATTGAAAATTAAGTTAGATATGACAAAAGGAAATAGAAGTTATTACAGAAGATAGAAACTTATTGGAAACAGCCACAGATCAGAGTAATATGTAGGAATAAGTAGAAAAACTTTAGTGTAAATGTATATAGTAGATTACTTGTCAAAAATGTTACAATTATATAAACTATAATGGTTTTTGCTGTAGCACTCGGCACGTCGATGCACTTCTGCAATTGATCTAAGAGTCGTCTATAATTTTGATGGAAAACATTTTTGGGATGAATGGATATTTACTTTTGAACAGCTTTGACTTTGAGAAGCTTAATATTTGATTGCAATCTGCTCTCAGCTTAAAGTTTTTTAGTGGTGCAAAGAAGTAGAGATCGGATGAAGCAAGATGTACTGTATGCGGAAGAACATTCTACTGAAACCATTTTTGTACATGTTGTTGCAGCGATATATGAGCATTCTTTTCAAGAAAACAAAATTAATTTTATCTTCTCTTCCATTTATTAATTATCGTCTAGGGAGCTTTATTATTCACAATTTAACATTTCAATATACAGGACTTTAATTGGAAAACGTACAATATGTTATATCTCTGGAGGTAAAGTAGATATCGAAAATTTCTAGGAAACGTTTCTACAACATGGTGGGGAAATCATCATGACTCATAAGGTAACCTATGCAACCATTTAGGCTCTTAGGTTCAAATGGTAATACCCACTTTGTGATACTTCGTTGAGAAGCTCTTACAAAATGCTATTCAATAGTAGCAAACATGTTTTACCGACTTGTTTAAAAAAAATAGAAAGCTGTCTCCAGATTTTTACCCCATTAGACTTTTTTATATAGGATCACTTCAAATCTGTTGTCTACATAACTCAGTTTCAGCCCAATGCACAATTGCGGCAAGAAATAGTGCAGGAGTTCCGAGCTATTTCGCAACTAACCTTCCAACATGTTCGGAAAGAATGTAAGAGTATATTTTACAATTGCCTAGGGCAGTGTTTCCCAAACTTTTAGGTATCGCGACCCCCTTTTCAAATATGTTATGATATTCTAGCAAGACGGAATTTTGAACTTTGCAATCGCTGTAGAATGATCTACAAATTGTGACAGTGGTGACTGAACGTATAAAACCATGATGCATGTTCAGTTAGGTCAGGTTAATTTAATAGTAAGTGTAGCGGCAAGTAGTTTGCGTCCTGTTGCACCTGATGATTTAAAGTTTGTACAATATTTTTTAAGTATGAAAAATATTTAATCGAATCTACACGTAATTTTGAGCGTGCAAGTACATCTGCGTCTGCAGATGAAGAAGCTGCCAACACTTCCGGGCAAAAACTAGAAAATATTGTGACGGTTATTTGAATTTTGGTTTTAGAAATACAGTCGTTGATGGTGAAGAACGACCACGGAGTGTAATATGTTTAAATATTTTGGCGGCTGACAGCATGAAACCAAATGAACTAAAGATGCATTTGCAAACAAGTCATGAAGATCATGAAAATTCATCCCGCGATTTCCTCGTGACGAAATTGAAAGAGTTTAGTTATCGAAAATTGGCCTTTAATACAGTTTTGTCTCTGCTTCAAGAAGCTCAGCTTGCATTCTATAAAGTTGCTTACCGTATAGCCAAATGCAGAAACCCTTACATTTTTGCCGAAATCTTATATTTCCTGCTGCCGTTGATAGGTCGCAACAATGCTTGGAGATACTTATGCTATAGAAATTAGAAAATATTAGTATCAAATAATACTATTAGTAGGCGCATTGATGATATGATAGAGGATTTGCAGGAGCAATTTCTTTCGAAACTTCTAATAAATTATTTACTATTTAGCTAAGCGAGGCAACAGATATTATCAAAGGTGCACATTTGATAGCGTACATTCGTTACTGTGATAATGCATCTATACGCAAGGACTTACTTTTCTGCAAAGAAATTCAGAAGAGAACCACAGGGACGTATCTGTTTCAAATGATTGATAATTATACAGTAAACTCTGGCCTGAAGTGGAAAAACTGTGTTGGTGTTTGTATTGATGGGGCACTGACGATGTCGGGAAAATATGATGGTGTACAAGCACTTATTAGCAAAAGGAATCCAAATGCCACTTGGCACCACTGCACGATACACAGGGAATCACTCGCTGCCAATGAAATTATCCCAGGACTTATTTCGTTATCACGTTGAAAAGTTATACAACGGGGAGGTTAGGTCTGAAATATATCCGTTGTTGAAAGAAGAAACTCACAAAGATGCCGAGAATTGTTGATGAACTGTTCACAATGAAACTGGCTTATTAGACTGACATTTGTGAAAGAATAAATACTTTAAATATCCAGCTGCAAGGAAATAATATTCAAATATTACAAATATCAAATAAAATTAACGGCTTTTCGTGAAAATTAGAACTGTGGTCAAACAAGATAAACAGTGAAGACAGAAATGTAACGTAATAATTTAAAACATTTATTAATGATAACAAACCAACCCATACAAATGTATGTCATTTTTAGATGCATAGAATATCTAAACCTTTTAAGCATTGCTTCCTTGATAATGATAATCTTCTGACCAAATACGAGTAGTTAACAAACCCGTTTGATGTTACACCTACAGATTTATCGTTGGAAGAAGAGGAACAATTCGTTAATTTAATATCAAACACAGAAAAGAAAAGACACCTTCCGTCGATAACCATTGTCGAGTTTTGGATTAACTCGCAAGAGGAATTTGCAGCATATTGCCCGTTCCTACACCTTATCTTTGTGAAGTTTCTCTGCAGCAGGTTGTATAAAATCGAAATACAAAACCCGGCCCAATGTCGAACTTGAACTAATAGTAGCGGTTACTCATTTAGAACTAAACTAGGACAAGTTATGCAGTTCGAAGCAGGCGCATTTAAGTCACCAGTTTGTTTAAATAAACTGTTAGTAAGTTTAATGTAATTTTAGATTGGACGCGTAAGTATTTTATACGAGGGATATTTTTTAAATAAGGTCCGTTTGTGTATGAGAGGGAGAATGACGCGCGATCGCCGCAGTGTGCTTGCGCGTCTGCTTCCAGCATGATTTGCGCGCGTTTAGACGCCATTTGCAGCCGTATCGTTTGTCTGTGTGCTGAACTGTAGAAGTGTATAATGTTTAAGAAAATTGATTCGCCCGCCGACTGTAAGATACGATCAGGAAGAAGATGAAGTCCAAGCAACACTCAATGGAATGGCGACACACATCGTCGCCAACCAGAGTGAAAGCCAAACAGACAATTTCAGCACGAAAGGTCATGGGAACTGGCTTTTGGGACAGGAAAGGGATTTTGTTAGTGGATTTTATGCCGAAAGGCACACCAATCAATTCTGATGCGTATTGTGTGACCTTGAGAAAACTCCGGCGTCCCATACAAAACAAGCGGCGTGGCCTACTGTCTTCCGGTGTGATGGTGCTCCACAACAATGCAAGGCCACATGTTTCTGCACAAACACAAGGTCTAATCAGGTCTTTTGGATGGGAACAACTGGATCATCCACCTTACAGTCCAGATCGTGCACCCAATGATTTTCACCTGTTGCGGTACTTAAAGGAGTTCCTTGGTGGTCAACGGTTCAACAACGAAGAAGAAGTGAAAACGGCACTCAAGGATTCGGCTGGAAATGGAAATTATGTACAACAGTAGAAAAAAATGTGTAGAATATGGAAAAGATATATTTTAATGCTATTTACAGTATTTTTCTTCTTATTAAAAAACGGACTTTATTTAAAAAATACCCCTCGTATATGCAACCTTCTGTAAAAAAATAGTATGGTAAACATTAAGTACTAAGTTAAGATGTTCTGTATAGTTTCAATATACTAATTTCCGTTCTATTGTGTTGAACACGGGGAACTCTGTTTATTTTCAGGATTAACAAAATTTTCAACTGATGGTATATAAGTTTAATTTATTACACGAATTTTGTCTTCTTTATAAGGTTTGGATTACATAAATGCATAATTTTTGGAAAGACATTGATCGTCTGCGGTGGTGAAGTTATAAAAATCAACCTATTACACCCTGACAGGTAGGCATCTTCAACCAGCAGTATCAAAGATCGTTTCCTGGATATGAGAATCTCTGTTGCTGTAAGAATATGTGGTGCAAGTGTTAATTCATTTTTGCAGCGTTGCTCAGTAACTGATCATGCGACAGTGTTGAATAATAATATATGCTATACGCAGTTAGGTAGTAATATTACTTTCACTCATTATTACGAATTGTATTATTGAATTGTAAATTCGTAATGTGCATACATACATTAATGTTTAAAATGAAACGGAGAAAGTAGGATATATCACGGAAATATGTACTTAGAAAATCTAGTGGAAGTTATTTATTCATTAATATTTTTCTATTATTGATATCAATAAATTGTTCTCTATAAACACTAATATATGTTTCAAACTGATATAACGATATGCTTCATCCAAATCCGAAAAGCAAATTTAAATGAAAAATTTCAAAAAATATATCAATGTCCAATAGGTGTGTTTTTCCGAAGCTACTTTTTAGTAAATTATGTGTGTTCCATGTTTTGGCAGTTGTTGTTTTGGCGTTTGTTTATTTAAACTCCGAATGGCACCGATTACGGATAAAAAATTACTGAATAAAGATATAGCATTAATGCATAAGTAATTATTTAATAAGTATAATTATTGTATGAGCGACATAAATTATCGATTGTAACCAATTTTCATGGTTAACCAGAGGTGTTTGATTTGAGATATCCAATAAGTTTTTGTCTCTGTGTTTCTTAACTTTGCAAGTTTGATTTGTTTTTTGTTGGAAAGTTTTTGTTGCTGTTTTTATTATTTCAATGGTTCATAAAATACTAATCTAAATTTAGGCATGAACACCAACGGCTAACTTAGTCTGCGTATCGTAATTTCATCAGATATTATAAGGATCAAACACAATTCACATTAGCAATTCTTGGATTATAGTTAAGTCACTGTGTCTCTATGGTTATTCTATCTTCATCAATCGGATGCGAGAGCTGTAACGAACTTTTATTGATTTCTTTTCATTTTAACTTTAAATAAATTATCACTTGGCTTTTCGTGCTATTAAGTTACCTCTAATCACTCTCTAAGGGGGTTAAAAAGCTACCAATAAAGTATACCCGCATCAGAAACCTGAACTCTCTCGACAGAAAAATAAAGGAAAGCTACTTTTCTATGATTGGGTGTGATCAGAGTGATATGGGCAACCAACAGACACACATGATTCACGGAAGTATAAGAGCCTACTAGTTCAAACATAGGCAACCCAAAATCCATATAATACGGTATTAGCATATTCCCGATATTGCGGTGGAAGTCCGAAGAGATGACTTCATTGCCATATCTAAATATTTATTGACGATATTATTAATCAGAGATATATGTTTGATAGTTTACTGGCTTAAGTAAAGCTCATTCAATACAAACAAAGTTTGAATAATATGTATTGGAATGCAGAAAACGAAAAAACCGACATCACGTTAATCTTTACAGAATGTCGTAGAAATGCTTTCGCGGCCGCAAAATTATATATATATATATAATCAAAAATATCCACACCGAAGGTGCCTTACTGATAAAATCTTTCGGTAGCTGAGAGCAGAACCAAGCGAATAGAAGAAAATAGGTAGCAGAACAGCATTTAACGAATTAAATGATGTTGCGATAGTTAAAGCTTTTCTGAAGATCCGTATATTAATGGAAGAGCTCTTTCTCTCTCTCTCTCTTTCCCTCTCTCTCTCCCTCTCTCTCTCAAAGTAGTTAACAATTAGCTAGCCTTCAAGTTTAAGGATCATTAGGGCAAAGCGTTAACAAACATAAATGCTATTGCAACGCATAAGTTAATTCTTACTGGATGAAAACTGTTAAGCATGTCAAACAAGTATCTCTGCTTTATAATACCGCCAATAAAAATGTAGATATAGAACTAAAGCATTGTCAAATACCATGGGCCGTGAAATGCGCAAATAAAGAAGAGAGAAAGGTCAAGCAATAGGAGTAAGTGAGTCCTTAAAACATATTTCACTAACAAAATACAAAATTTAGTTTGAAAAAAGACTGATTTTTTAATCTGCTGGCAGAAACTAAAAAACACTACAAACCACATGCAAATAACGAAAACAGTGAAGTTGTTTCAAAACAACTGACGACAAAAATGATTTTGGAATGGTTTTTACTTTATAGCATTGTGAAACTCGTTTTCGTTTCTGCGCCGCAGCCCATGCTATATGTCACGGCCTCTACCTTGTGATAAGTATTTTGGGTTCCCTATTTTTCTTATCGCATGCTCGCACTTTCCCGTGTATCACCCTGTACAAGAACCGAAGTTAAGAAAAATTTAGAAGTAACATCTCTAATTATTACGGACAACGCAGCCTATTATTGCGCACTATTGAAGAAACAGCCAATAACATCGTGGAAAAAGCAAGATATTGCCGACTGGTTGCATGGTCATATTACTTTTCAGACAAAACCACCAAAAGCGGGGTTGTTAGTACTAAGTCGCTGTAATAAAAAAACATGAAACGTATGTAATAGACATTATGATTGAAGAAGTAGGACACAAAGTTTTACACCTTTCTCCATATCACTGCCAGTTTATGCAATTGAGGAGTTGTGGAGGCGACTGCGTAGCGCAGTGTATGGAGAATCCACTTCGCAACCAGTTGACTCTGTTCGATTCCGGTTGTGGTTCGAATTTTAATTAATTCGGGAGTAACGGGGGTGACTCGGTAGTATGGTTTGGGAGGGTTTACTGGGTGGAGCATATTATTCTCGTGTATAGCGCAATGTACGCGTAAGCGGGATCGGACGGGAATTATGGGGTTGCTTTGGCAATGCCTTAATTTTTAAAGAAAAGGAGGTGTGGAGTACATGTAAACAAGGCACCTCGATGAGGCAGTGCAAACAAGCGCTGTTAGTCAAAGTCGGAGTTAACTTAGTTAAGTTTAGGGTGCATGTTGCACGAATGGTTAGTATATAAGGGACGCCCGCACCTCCTGAAGTAATGAGAAAGTTGTTCGGGGGGAGGGGGTAATGTGTGAATAAGAGGAAAAAAGTACATGTACACAATATTATGTTAGGCCGTGGTTTTTATCTACTACGAATATGTTTAAAAAGGTTTGAACGAGAGGCCGGGCAGGCCAAGTAGTTCTTGGAAGCTTGAGGAGGAAAATATGGGGGGTAGCAGAGTATTAAGAAGGGTCAGCAAGGCAGTCTACCGACGACAGTGTTGTGGGTAACTAGGCATCAGTTTGCATATTTTGGCTTATTAATAGCGTTTGCGAATCGTTTAATTGATTTGGACGCGATTATTCTCCATACTGGAGTGAGGTGCGATATTAGTGTTACCGTTTTATATATAAATACGGGCTGCATACTACCAATATTAACGGTGCGTCACTACTATTGAACCGATCCTTCTAGTTGCATTTTTAACGTTGTTTCCATCAACCAACAAGAGCTTAACATAAAAATTACAATTGGTCGTTCTATTCATATTAAAATATTCAATAAAATTTATTAGTGTAGAAGAAACAATTACCGCAATAATTACTGGAAAGGATGCGCACATTAAACTTCTGACTATAACTGAAAATGGAGGCCACTTTTTTAAGAGTATGACCCTTGCCCATGCTTTGCAAATGCCAATGCCTTAAGAAACAAACCCCGGGAGATATAGCGCATGTCTTCATGTCTTATGCCACCCTACCGTCTACCCCTTCGTTTATTTATTGTCATTTTATTTATATAATAGAAAAATTATCGCTTATCAGCTCGTTAAATTTTGTTATTAAACCCACAATACCAAATATCCGTAATGGAATTGTTAATCCCTTATTTTACTTATCATCTTCATAATGCTTAAAGTAAATTCGGTTCTAGTCGAAAGGCATACAACGTAAGTACTATATGCCTAATTTATAAGGATTCTAGAAGTTTCTTCCAAATTGTTTTTTCTTTTGTGGATTTATTTGAATAATATCCACAAGTATTTAACTGTGACCTTTTACTTAAGGAACAATTACTTACTCATATCTGTAAGTAAGTAATTGAAAAATGGGAGATAAACAATAATAACATTACATTTAAATTCAATTTGTGAATATTGTTAAACCCAACTGGAATATACTTAGTTATTCACAACAGTATGTGCAACTATTGTCAATTTACCATGGTTATCTTTTAGCAGGAATTAATAAGTGCCTTTTTGTTAACTTTTAAAACCTGTTACAGAGCATGTAACCGAAAACTAACCACTATAGGTCTCTTGAAAGATATGCAGCTATAATGTGCACTTGAAAGTTAGTCAAAAGACACCTTCTCTAGTTGCGATAAAGTTTAGCTATTTAGAATAACTATTTCTTAAGTTTAATTTGAACGTAACGGATACTGTAGTTTTGGCAACCTATACAGATGCACAAAGGAGGCCTTTAAGTTACTCCGGGTAAGTCATCTTTCCAGGTTAAGAAATGACCACGTTGTGAACAGTTAGGGTTAACTTTAGTTATGTGGGATAGATATTTAGGAAATACACACTAGGGGTACACCCTGTGTAATGCTGTAATTTCTTTTCGTTTTTTTAAATATTATATAACAATACTGTTTTAATAAATACATATTTTATACAGTAAAATGTCTGCTAACAATTTTTTATATTACCTTTGATTGCACAAATAATTACATATTAAAACAAGACTGAGATACATAAACGTATTTTAGATTGGATTATTCAACAAACGCTCTCTTCAGTGGTATTTCAGTTATACTTTCATCCAGCCAAGTGCGAATAGGATCGGCAATAGCTTCTGTGTAAATGGAATTAAATAGATCCAAGACATGTCTATCATTGTTATTGAACGCTTGTGTAACAAAATCGGCTGTAAAACATAAAAGTAAATTTCATTTAAAATTATATTAATTTTTAATTATAGATTTAAATTAAATTTTAATATACATAATATACATACCAAGAGGTTGATCTTGGGGGTTCTTTGTAATGACTTTCACATGCGTATGTCCTATGAATATTTTGGGCTTGAAAGTCTTAACTATGCCATATTCAGTTCCTTTTCTATTAATTTTGTCAAACTGTAGAGCAAGGTTGAGTTTAGTATCAGCTGGAAGAATTTTTATATTTATAGGTATTACGTTTTGAGCTAATATGATTTAACTACAATTTACAAATTACATTCTGTTATAGACGGGCTCATCCTAAACCAACTACAAAATTGTAGAGGTCTTCTAAAACTTTGACTTACTGACGTTTCCTGAAAGGAATCCTTGAAGCTCCAATGGACTTCCACCTATTTTTCCAGAAAATTTAAAATTCATGGTTGCGTGGGCGTGCGGGAATGTCGCGTTCATTTTAAAGAGCAGTTTTTCCGTATCAACTCTGGAAAAAGGACGCACTGAATAAAATTCTTTGTTACTAAAAATGATTTTGTAGTTTTACTTCACGTTATCAACGTTAATTTGCGATAGTCCAGTAATCTTGGCATTCCTAATTATTACGTCTATTGCAAGCTGTTCATTAAGTTCTTCACTAACACGAATTTCGTCTACCTCAAAGGGATCTAGCGGTGGGATTTTATATTCCGGAATTCCAGTAGGAATAAATTCCTTCAATTTATTAACAACATCTAAGAAACAGCTTTGTATATTCGGATCTGATGTGTGACAAGGTTGCGGTAACTCAGCTAAAAAATAATTAAATATTTAGTGTTATTTCCGAATTGTGCGGTGTATAATTTCTGTTATAATATTCGATAATCATGTAATGAGACAAGGCAACACTGTACTACTCTTAACATTTTTGGACTATTTCCATTAAGTATATTACGTGGATACTTCCGAACTGCCATGATTTTGGCAACAAGCAGACAGAAAAACACAAGCAATTTCATTTTAAATATTTCTCAAGCAGTTGTTCTGTAAATGTCAGTAGGCAAATGACAAAACAGCGAACGGAGTAATCTCTATTTATATGTTTCCGTTTTAAAGTTGTTGGTGTCTGGTTTTTCTCAAAATGCGATCTGAATTTATCGGCATTTACATGTTGAGCAGACAGGTTTTTTTAAATTGCAGTTGAACAGTCAAACTTGAAATGTCGAGAAAGCTATTGATTGTATTACTGTATATTTCCTAAAGATACAACAGAAGAAAATCTATTATTAAATTAAAAACCTACAAACAACACGTGTTTGTTACATGCACCACAAGTAATTAAGATTTGCTGTATATAGTCCTTGCTCTAAGTAACAAAACCTATAAAATGTAATACTTAAGTAAAGCCGCAATGGTTACCAAACTAAGCATTTCGAATAAAGTTATTCAATATCTACAATTTTTACAGTATACACAACACAGGCACTCAATTTCGCGATATAAAATTTGTCAGAAGTTTTTAATTTGTTTGGGTTTTATACATTTGGTGTACTAAGAATTAGGAAATACAAGAAAATTGTATTAGTAGTAAACAATATGTTCATAAATATGGCGAATTTGTTTGGTCGGCAACATTTATTTATTTATGAGAAAATCTAATATGCTTAGAAAATATATTCAACAAGTTTGGAAACAGGTATGACCTGTTTTTGGAAGGTTACACCGAAAAAACAATTGCGATGTTAATAGCTACAATAACCAACTTTAACTGTCTTAGAACATACGGTATTACTAGGAATAGATAAGTGTTTCATTAATCAATTCGTTCACACAATGAAAAATGTTGTGGGAGATATGCTCCATCAACTCTATACCTACTTGTACCTAAAGGGTTGCTTACCGAAAACGAAACAGCGCGTGTTTTGTGATACTGAACATTTCTTCTTTTCGAAAAACACTGCAAATTAATTTGCCATGGTGACATGTAATACGATTTAAAACCGGTTACAGAGCATGTAACCGAAAACAAACCACTATAGGTCTCTTGAAAGATATGCAGCTATAATGTGCACTTGAAAGTTAGTCAAAAGACACTTTCTTTATTTGCGATAAAGTTTAGCTATTTAGAATAACTTTAATTTGAACGTAACGGATACTGTAGTTTTGGTAACCTATACAGATGCACAAAGGAGGTCTTTAAGTTACTCCGGGTAAGTCATCTTTCCAGGTTAAGAAATGATCACGTTGTGGACAGTTAGGGTTAACTTTGGTTATGTGGGATAGATATTTAGGAAATACACACTAGGGGTACAGATCGCTTGACCTCAATCCGCTCGACTTTTGTATTTGGGGGTAATTACAGTAGTTAGTTTGTTCAACCCTGTGAGGAATTTAAATGAATTGCGAGAACGAATAGAACATGCCTGCCAGACTGTTTGTATGAATCCGGAAATCTTTGAAAGAATGCGACGTTCATTTTTACGGAGATGCGAAGGATGTGTACTGTATCGAGGACATGTAGAATATCTACTTTAATTATCGCTTGCATAGCGGAGCGCTGCGGACGCCGGTCAAACGGTATTCGTAGTCCAGCACAATCCGCGCGGTCAGTACTTGGATGGGTTGACCAATATAGAGTGGCATATGCAACCGGTCGTGCTTCGGAGGGTACCTAAAACCGTCGGTCCCGGTTGTCTTACAAACAGCTTTGACAATCGTTAACCTTGTAGTGGAACTTCTCTTCTCTGTTCGACGGGTTAGGCTAGCCTCCTGCCCGGCATACGTGCAAAGAGGGCTCACAGAACCTACTGCATTGTAGGTTATTAACAGGCCGTTGGCCTATACACAGAAGAAGAAGAAGAAGAATTATTTGTAATTAAAATGTTTTATTTACACGGTTATTTGTTTTAATGGGCGGGCAACTTATTGAAATAACAAGAAATATTTATTTTCTTATCTCTTCTTCTTCTCTTATCTCTAAAACGGTTGGTTTTCGAACCCATGTTTATTACGACTTTTTTTGTTTGTATTGATGAAATCTATAAGTGGGCAAAAAATCCGAAAGTATTTTTTGAAACACCTTGTATATATATAAACATTTCTACATTGATGGTGCGACTGGAAAGCTTTATTTACCACTTAGGAAATAGTACTTCTATCTATCTATCTCCTGATAGTGAAACCCTGCATAATAAGAATATAAGAAATATTTTCTTTTTAATGGTTTCGATGGTGGAAATGGTGACTTAGGTTACTAATTTTTTACTACATTGGCTGCAGTTTCTACAAATTGCAGTTCTTTGGTTTCTCATATTCAATTTCTAAAAGGCAATTATGGAAGCAATTTAGAAAATAAAAGTTTCCTATAAATCGTTTCTGAAAACAGTTTCAAGGAATTTTATTAAATGTTGTGATTGGTAGAGGCGTCCAAGACCTACCAAATAGTTTCCGACCGAGATCCTCTAACCATTTTGACAAATTTTGAGTGTACCTTGCATTTTAAGTTATATGAAAATAGTTTATTTTTCTGAATAGCACCTAGTGAAAAAGCAGATGCTGTTTTTATTTTACGACTTTGGTTTAACAAGTTGCTAGAAAACAGAAACTACCTTCAGCTTTAGATGTCAAAAACTAGTTTCTATGGTTATTGGCATCAAATCGGTAAATTAAAGTCGTAAAAATTAATAAAAAGAGCGTCTGAACCTAAAATCAATTGCTTTTACAGCAGGTACTATTCAGAAAAATATTTTAATTAAATAGTTTTTTTTAAACACGTTGGAATACAAGTGTGGTTCAGTATGAACTGGAATTTCATTCGTGAAGTGCTGTGCATAAAAGTCAATAAATAAAATAAAATAATTGTTCAATGGTTTTGCGGAACTATCTGGTATAGCCTTCTGTAAGATCCCCGCTAATTCAAAGTAAAAGTTTGAACTGGGTCATAAGTACTAGCAAACCTCTCATGGCAGACCAAATTATTATATTGATATTGACGTATGTATTGGCTTCTTATAGCGTCCATCTTTGTAGTCCAAGAAAGAGGCATTAATGTGGAATAATGCGGCATTCATTCGAATTTTGAAAATTGGCTAGTCCTTCAAGCAGAATGATTCGTACCGAGAATGTTACTCGGGTGCTGTTTGTGTTGCCTATGTTCTTGAACTCGTTTCTGAGGGTAAGTTTACCGATGCTACAGAAAATATAATGCCTACATATTGTATGCTCTTTGCCGAGACACGTACAAATAAAATAATTTTATATATTTATTTCGGTAGCAGATAATAAGTGTTCTTAATCTAAAAACTTTTTTTTCACATAACGAATTGTACCGGTGGGTTTATGAGTTTTGAAATAAATTATGCCCCATTCTCCACATGTTTGACTAATTTTACTTCTCAAAGATTATAAATCTTGTTAGGTCATGCTTTTACCTATTATGGTACATAATACACAAATATAAGTTTAATAAATATATATTTGCGAATAGGGGGTGCCCACGAGATGAGGTAACAGCATGTAACTGTTTTGTTATTAAACCTATTATTTTTATATATTACAAAGATATATAAGGTCCCGGGTTGCGCACATTCGTCGTCCGTTCACGTACGATCAGGAGAGTTAAAGCAGCGTTGACTCCGGCCAGTACTTGATGGGTGACCCGAAGGTTGTGTTAACGCGGCGCCTCTCTCCCACGTGGATTGATCACTATACAATGGGATGATGCGGGCTAATTCAAAAAAACAAATATATATATTGCCATGTATTTTGTTTTAATAATCATAAATATTAATAATGTAATCGCCCCACGTTGGCAGCGACCATACAGATGCCATGTATTATTTTAATAATAATTATAAATATGCAAAGTAAATTAATTATTTATAATATAACTTTTAGTTGGGCGCCAAATTTGAGTTTTTATTCAAATTAATTAACATAAATTCTATAGATTATTAGTTGTAGCATCTATATAGACTCTTATAATCTCAAGGATAATTGTTTCGTGGCTTCACTAGTTAGATAGTTAATTATGAAGTAAATATAATTCATAATCATATAAATACAGAATTAAATTTTAACTTATCTTGAATTTCAAGTCCTTTTGACTGTAACGTAGACACCATTTCTTGCGAATTCTGCAACAGCTGCATTTATACTGCTTGAAGGTCTCGTTGTCTAGATAAGATCCATTTGAATTTAACTATGACAGCATCAAGATCGCAAATTCGACAGTTTGCGAAACAAAAACCACTGAATTACTATAATTGTTCAGTTAAATGTTCGAATTTGTTAAGGTAAGTTCTTTAATTCTTTTTAATACCACAGGATTATTATTTTTAATAAGTGAATAAAAGATTTTAATTTTATTCTCTTTTCTTTTTAGAAAAATTCCACAAAAGAAACACTTCGATTAAAATTAATTTGGTAAATTCTTTTATTATTAAGCACTATAGTTGAATTAAAACACAAATTCAGGTTACACTTTACATTTACTAACTGTTTAAATTTTTGTAAACAAAGTTACATAACCCAACTTAATTTAAGCAAGGTCACGCCTATTTTTACAATAAAATTAAAATGAGCGCTAAATGAAATTACGTGCGCTTTGTTCGATGGCCAAATAGGAACTCTTTTCAATTTTTTCAACAAAATTGCAAGATAATGGCTGACATCCACCAATGAGAATACAGAATTTGAAACAAAATCTAAGGAATATTCTAGAAATTATAATTATAAAATTTAAATAATTAATTTAAGCCTTATGAATAAATATTTCGAAAAACTAACTTCATAATCGTTTTCTATGAATTTTTATCTACATTTTGGTACCCAAAATTAACAAATTCCTGACAATAATTTTAACATTTTAAAATATAGCTAAATGTGCAAAATTAACTCGAAAACCTTACAAAAACACAATTAACACAGTCCTCAGATTATAACACAAGTTTTGTAACACATTAACAACCTATAAAAGAATTATACACAACATAATTAACAAAATTCTAGATCTAACCTATAATT
>JABXWE010040148.1:0-12010 GCA_014611495.1 Limonius californicus
GGCATTTATAGAGCTTCTGATTCTTTTTACAACAACACCAAAGCTTCAGTAAAATCTTTCTCGCAAGACAAGACAAAATCGAAAAATTTAAAGGAACGCATGGAACAGAAAACATACCAAATACCATCGAATGTTATTGAAAAGTTCAACGGGCATTTATATTAGACTTTTCCACTGTCGAACTGAAAATGGTTTCCCATTTATTGCAAGCGATAATCGAATATTCAACTCAAATAACGTATTTACACAAGAATGTTTAAAAACCCGTCGAATAGATTGTGATATTTGACAAACGAGAAGAAGCAAATACTCATACAGCAAGATTGAAATGAAGAAGAATACAAAGTCATAGAACTTTCAGAAACTTCTAATAACTTTCGGTTTCAATTTAGGGAGCTTCGCAAAAATCATTTGAATTGCTGTCAAATTTCCATAATTGCTCATCTATTCCACATTTTTCTTTGAAATTCTTTTCGTTGGACCTATGTTGCTTCAAAATATTATTCTTTAAAACTTCTTTCTCTGAAGAATTTTTAATACGCACCTACAATGCTTCAAAATAAGAAAACGCATTTCTGAAAATCAGAAATCTTAGCCCTATTTTCTTGCAATACTTATTTCTAAAAATCTGCAAATTCTTAACGAAAGCCACTTTAAAAAATTGGACACACTAAAATTAGCTCGTTGCTCATTGAATAATAATCTCATAACTAAGACATGTTCTGGTTTTTCACTCCGTAAATTGAGAACTCGTTTGAATAACTCTAATTCCTGTGTTGTTATAATATATTTTGCGGGTTCTAGATCATTTGCTCGCCACCATCGGCTCGCCACTGTTTGCTCGATTGCTGTTTGCTAGATGGAAAAGATTCTCGCCGTCCATTTGCTCGCCATCCGTTTGCTCGCCTTCCATTTGCTGGCCATCCGTTTGCTTGCCGTACATTTGCTCGCCATCCGTTTGCTCGCCGTCCTTGTGCTCGCCACCCATTTCCTCGCCGTCCATTTGCTTGACAACCAACTTTTCTCGCACTACTACGTGCTAAGTATAACTAAGTATAACTGCAGCAACGCAGAAGAATCGGCGTTTTTGTTTGATAGGCACTTTCGTTTGTAAAATAATTTGACGCGTATTTTGCTTCATAAGTAAAATCTTTATTTTCAGGTGCCAAAGGTATAGATTCTTTTAAAAAATAGATTGAGATTTTAAAGAAATATTCATTTATACACCAAGAATCCAAATAAGTTATTTTTACATAAAGTGTATCTACGCGTGTGTGGTCATGAATACTATTGAAACAGCTCGTCCCATTTTTAAATGAGAGGTTTATTCAAAATGGGAACTGGAAGGATTGGATATGTTTTTCAGTTATTTCTTAATTTTGATACTGAAACGCTCAGACAAATCGAATGATTTTTTTGCAAAACTCTCTAATTTAAAAATTTAGATGATACGATTTTTTGAAAGTGGTTATGGACAAAACTCGTACCATATACAAATTCCCATTCGTTAAAACTAATAAAAACTAGAAAAATGTACCATAGTTTATTATAACACCAGCGTTATAAAAAGATTGAGCAATATTTAAGTTTAATTTAAAATTTCACAAAGTTTAGACATCGCTAATGGAAATAAAAACAATTCAATCTATAGAATTCGCCGGTAACTTCACACCACGCCTTAAAATCGCCCTGCATGATGTGTAACTATTTTTGCATATTCATCCTTGTGTGGCTTTTGATCGAGGTGGATATTAGCATAAATTGCTGACAGGTTATTTTTTGTTTCGCGTTGGAAATACTCACAACGTGTTTACCAAAATCGTGATTAAAATTTAGCAGATCAAACGTGCCAAACACATAAAGGGTTTCCCAGGGAATGAATCATAGCAAGATGTACAGGACATTACATTTTCTATCACTTAATAGGTAGGATAATAATATAAAATATATGTAAGTGTTATTAGATATCGGTAGATGTTCAACCAAATATATGGCACAGAGAATACACTAATGAATGGCTAAAGTCAACCTTCATAACTCTCCCGAAGAAAAGGTGTAAGTAGTACCACATAACCAAGTATTAAAGTTGTTCTTACGTATCACACATGAAAGAATAAATAACAAATGTGAGGAAACATTAAGTAATAATTAATTTGCATTCAGATCTGGAGTAGGCACAAGGGAAGCCTTATTTGCATTACAAATTAACACAAAAATGTAGAGACATGCAAATATGTTATCATGTGCTTCATAAATCACGAGAATGCTTTCGATGTAGTAAGACATGAGATCCAATAGAAATACAGAATGAACTACCTTTGAGAAGAAAAGACATACAGATAATAAAGAACTAGAACTAGACCGCAAAAGTAAGAATAATGAATGACAACACAGAGAAAATAGGAATCAAACGAGGAGCGAGACAGGGATGTGTCCTGTCACCGGTCCCGTTCAACCTCTACTCAGAACGCATAATGCAGTATACGAAAGAAAAGAAGGAACTAAAGTTAACGGGAAATTAGCCAACAACCCCCGATACGCAGAGGACACTGTTCTAATTGAATCCGTACAAGAAATGCGAACACTGTTAAGCAGAATCAACGAAGAAATCAAAAAGGCAGGTCTCAGGATAAACATATATATATATATATATATATTGCTATGTATGTTATATAATTTATTATTTATAGTAAATAAATAATACAAAAGCCCCACGTTGGCTAAGCTATATAAATGCTATGTAAGTTATCTTATAATTTTAAATATACTGTAAATAAAAGTAAATTTTAATTTATAATACCTCGGCTAGCTTATATAGATTGTTAATAATGTTGGTCTCTCCAATAAAAATGAATTAAACATAATAGCATACATATAAATTATTTTCTCAGGGTTATTTTTATATTTAAATATAAATCGTGGCTCCACCTAAATTCGATAGTTATAGAATACACTAATAAAATCAACATTTATACAATAAATTTTAATTAAACTTATCTGAAATTCCTTTAACTGTTGACTCCTGGTGTATATTCTTACTGATGTAGCACTATGTATATCTGCGTCATTGAAATATGCGAACTCTGCAATTTACCGCCAATTCTGTCAAAAACACTGTCACTTGTTGAATTTGCTTGAACACATACTGACCTCGTTCTCGGATAAATCGCTTACAGTTATTGTGAAGTTTATTGATTATTAAATAAATGGTAAGTAGATTCTTTCCTTTAATGTAGTATCAATAACACTTTGTTATTTAATAGGCTTTCATCACTTATATTCCTTCAAGTTGGAAATAATAACACTGTTGATTAATTTATTCCAGGTAAGTTTAAATTACTTTTTTAATAATAAGGAAACTAGTTTAAACTTGAAAATTAATTAAACTTTTATTTTACACACGATTAAATACTTCACATTATTAATTATTTTTAATTTTTATAGGTTACATAACCTTCAAAATGGATGTTAACACAAAATTAGGCCCTGCCCATAATTTTGGAAAATAGCTCTTAAGGTATTTAAAATTTGAAATTAGAGCTCGAACTAAAAGCGTGCTTCCTTGATGAACACTTAAAACCAACTAAATACCAAAAACTCGTCTAATTTTGAACTCCAGCGCATTTTTCAAAATGATGGACCAATCAAATCATCTACACTAATTAAATTAATAATCAGCTGATTAATAATAAATTAAAATAACTAATTACACAGCTATTAATTAAATTTTCAATAAACAAATATCATATTAATGATCCTGACAATTTTACAAATCTTTTAACACCAAACACGGTCAAATTAAAAATAAAAAAATTACATATGTTAAAATATTGAATTGTACATAAATTTTCCTTAAAACACAACAAAATTGTTATAAACATAAATGAGAATTAATAATAAACATGAAGAATTAAATTAAACACCTTTTAGATACATAAAACATAGAAAAAACTTCAATTAACGAAATCTAACCTTTAAATACAATTAATATATCATTTTCATCAATAAATATTAAACAATTTTAAATAAACCATAATAATCTCTTCAATACATCTCCATATACACCATATAAAATAAATATAACCATATTATCAACATTAAACATAAATAAATGTGGTAATAGTCATCGTCACACATATAAATTCTTTATAATAACATATTTTGAGTTTCAGGGCTCCTTTACCCCCATAAAACAACTAACATAACTTCCTGCATCACTCCACGATGTCATCACTAGTCTCACAAATGATAATCTTGTCACCAAAATCACTTTAACTACTTATAAAGCCAGAACGAATCAGTTCCGAACAACATCAAATACATTATTGTCCTATAAAGTATACATTTACCATCCTTAGTCAATATAATCTTATAAACATTTATCTTTATATTATAAACAAACTAATTATTACCAATTTCAGGCACAATCAACCTCCTATCATGGAAATAATATCCTTTTTAATATCTGAACATCATTACGAAGCCAAAAATCTCATGTAGTCATAGTTATTTTATAAGACTAACATAGTTTAAGTTATATTTATAATACTAACATTAATACAGAGTAAATAACATAGCAATATATATATATATATACGGGTTCTAACACAGCGGCATGCCGGATTCCCACTCCCAACCGCCATCGGTCCTTATTTTATGGGTCTTCTTCTTCCGAATCTCTGTCTTCTAACTCCTGGCTTTAGCACCCCAACAGCTTCTGGGTCTTCTTCTCTATGCTTTTCCAAGAGGTATCCATTTAAACAATTCCTTGGGCCATCTATCTTCGTTCATTCTTAGAAGGTGTCCGAACCACTTCAAACTCTGTTTCTCTACTCTATGAACCACTGCTTCGTCTACTTGAGTAGGTCGCATTATTTCTTCGTTTCTTATTCTGTCGAGCCTGGAAACGCGCTTCTTCTTAAATAATCCATCTCAACTGCGTATATCTTTCTTTTAAATTCTACTAAAGTTTTCCCCAGCATATTCTTTGTACTGTTTGACATGCGCTGGTCCCACCATAAAGAATTTAAGCACCCAAGAACTTTCTTGCTTTGTTGTATTCTATGTCCTATTTCTTCAGCTTTTCCCAATCCATCTTTGTTTATTATAATTCCCAGATACTTAAATTTGTTCACCTGCCATAACTGTATATTATCGTTGATCAAGATGTCAAATCTGTCGTTAGAGTTGACGATAAGGTATTCCGTTTTGATTAAGTTAATTGTTAGATCCCATGCAGTATACTTCTGGCACAATCTACGGAGCATAAACTCCAACTCATACGAATCTTGTGTTATAACCACTAGTTCGTCGGCGAAGCACATTGTCACAAAATGGTCCTCCTCTATTGACACCCCCATTCCTCCACAACTTCCTTTCCCGTTTCTTAGGACACTTTCCAGGTAGGAAGTCCTTTAGAAGGATGTAGTGGGTTTGAGGACTGCCGTCTGTAGCCGATTACTATCTTATTATTTCCTGAATACAGTTTTGGTGGACCTTAACATATTTCGTAATATGGTGCAATATTTTCGGCCGATGCCTATTGGCATTGCGATTTTTATCTTCAGTCGAATTTAACATCTTCTTCGGGCCGGTTACTTGCGATAAGCGCCGTAATCAAGTACTGCAGGGGCGGCTTGGGTTTTCGATGGGTGTCCATCGCCTGAATTTTCGTATAGCTGTTTTCACCGTGGGGTGAACAGAACCTTCGACAAGTGTCGAATTAAAGAACCACGCTGGAATTTTAACCCTTGGAAGGCAATTCATTGCGAATTTGCCGATCGCCTTAGGCGGATTAATATCGAGCCCATTTCCTGTCCCTCTGGTTGTGCCGCTGTTGCGATAAACGTAGTGAAGTCTTGGCCTTTAACGTTGACTCCATTCAATCCAGTCCTCAGGGGCGTGCCTGTGGATTTTACCTGCTTCTTAAGAACATAAGAACACCCCAAATTGTGCCAGCCTCACTCTCCCTCTCTACTACCGTCAACGAAAAGTAAGGTAACAGAAATTGTTTTTGGTGTTGTGAAAAGCTTTTTCCAAATTTCATTTTCAAATTTCACGTCGACGAAAAAGCTCGTCTGGCCCGTAACTTATTGACGGGTCTGTTTCACTCGTCGGAAGAACCGTTAGTGTTAAATGAACAGATAATAGAGTTAATACCCAAGGCGGTATATGGCCTGATTTGAGTTTGGGAACTTGATTAAAGTTAGCTTCAATATTTGTTAATAATTTATTTAATCTGTGACTCAAGGCTGGGGATAACTTTGGTCTCTTTAATTCATTAATTGTATTCTGGAGGAGGCTACGAATTGACGTTAGATTCTTACCTTTGATATAAACGGTCATATCATCTGAAAAAAGTGTTGCTGTTTAATATAGTTTACTATGTAATTCATAGCTGTCAGGAAGAGAGTAACGCTGAAAACTGATCCTTGAGGAACACCATTTGTTTGCACAAAGAAGAAGATTTGAGACCATTTGTTTTTACTCCAGAAGATTGTTGCTAAATGAATTTATTATAAATGCAAGAATGAGTCCTGTGATACCCTATTCATGTAGGATCTGAATTATTCTGTGTTACAATATCATATCGTAGTTCTTCTCAAGGTCAAAACAGATAGCTATAAAGTGTTTGTTGATAAAAATGCTTGGTTGATCTGACTTTCTAGAGTAACTATACAGTCGTTTCACAATCGGTTCTTGCGAAAGCTGCTTTAAGCTGAATTGAGAAGGTTTTTGGATTCGAGGTGCTTGTAACTGTTTACACTATCGAAAGTGTCGGCATTCATGGCAAAATAGACGTAAACTGATGAGCAAATAGCAGGTTTCGTAGTAAATGTGGCTTGCGCTGATTTACGGAATACAATTGTAGGAATATTCTAAGCCTTTAAATATCAAAATTATTCAAGGATTTTAATCTAAGATTCTGATTCCTTAGCTAAAACGCCCTGATGTGTCTCCAATCTAAGGCTCCACAAGTTCAGTTTACTTATTATTCTATGTAGCAGAGCATAGATTGTAAATAAGTTGTGTACAAACAGAAAAAACTTAAGAAATGTTATAGTGTGAAAAATTGGCTCATGGTAGCACTTCGGTTTCAAGCTCCAGAAGAAGTTCAAGTTTAGAGTTGGGTACTAGCGTACAAACCAGTTTCTGTAGGTAAATGCAATTAATTTTACTTATTGTAATAGTTCTTACATAATGTGTTAACTGTGGAAAATAAACAGTGCTTTGAAGAGAACTGTAAATTACTATAGTCCTTAGTACTGATGATTCTTCTTCTTATGGTGCCATGTTCGTAATCGAACGTTGGCGATCATGTTTGCAATAATGACTCGTTGATTGCCCTTGCCCTTCTTGTTTGCTGATGATTTTTCCCTGCATTATGAAATATAGGAGATTGAATTTTCCTGGGTTCCTCATGTCCAAAGTATGAAAACTTCCTAGTTTTAATCCTTTGGGGAATTTCTGTTTTTTTATTCATTCTACGCAAAGCTTCTGTTACGGGCCAATTCTCACTACGAGAATTCTGGGACGGAGAAAATCGCACGTTGGCGTGCTAAGAAATTTTCGGTACGGCCAAACGCGCTTTTCTTGGACCCGCAAACAAAAAAAGATGGCAAAGGCCAGCGGCTTGCTCGGAGGAGTAGGGAGGGTTCGTAAAATTGCTTATAGAGAAAATGCTTCAAGTTGTGTACAGGGCGAGTCAGAATAAGTGGGCGCCAACTTCCAAAATCCAGCTGGTTTTGTAGGTCCTCGCGGAAGGTCGAGAAACCAGCAGCTCACGTGAATGGAACCTACCTTTAATTGTGCCTTCACCTAGATCTTAAAGCTTGCAAAATCCTTACACAGTTACTTCAAAACACAGTAATAAAAGACATGCGGAATTTTAACACATATAATGAACTGTCAAATATGGCACAGAACACACAAAAATATATATCAACGATAGGAAACTTTATAACGTAAAACACAAACAGCAATAATTTCGAACGTTCGCACAGAACTCTACGCCGCTGGTGCCAACGCTACATTTAAATTGTTTCAATAACTGCGTGGTCCAGTTGCGCAAGTTTACAGAAATAATACCATAAAATGAACGTCTGTATATAATTTATACAAAATAAACAGTGGCTTCAGGTCACAGTTAATATTTTTATCAATAAAACAAAACAAAGGTCAACACGTTTGAATTTTGCAAGTTACACGGAAAGTTTTGCTTCACAAAAAAAACACCAAACTGGAAGTTTTTACCTTGAATTTTGTAGACAGGCCCAACCCTGGGTGGCTTCCAAATAAGGGGTTGAAGATAAATTTGTTGAGAATGAAGACAACGTTTTCGGGGTGGCGTAGGGACGAGGTATTAAATCCCCGAAAAAGGCCAAATTGCTTTCAACGATGTCAGGCAATGGGCAGACAGAAGGGAAGTCCTCGACAATGGCAGGAAGAACCAAATTCCAGGCACAACACTTGTACGATGTATTTATTTAGTTCCCTTTACCCTCACAAAGATCCGAACTAGGTTCGACAGGAGCAAGTGTAAATTTTACTTGTCCAAAACCATGGCGACCATTTGCTATCACTTATCCGACACTAACAAGTCGAGATACGTTTGCACTACAGCAAAACACGATACGATAGATTGCAGAATAAATAGCAACGCGCCGCAAGGGAGAAGGAACGTTCTCTAGGGTTCAACCTTTGCTTCCCAAAGTCTGTCTTCCACTCCCTTCAAAAAAAACATTTACGGGCCTCGACGGATGTTGATTTCGAGAACCGGAGTTCACAAGGCTCGGAAGTGAACTGCACTCCAAATGCAATGGGAATCAGCACCCCCCCTCAAAAGATTGCACAACATGACGAAATCTTACGAAATGTTCTAGAAAAGAATTTGTTTTTGACGCTCGGAATTCCAGGAAGCGTTCAAGGTCTCGCGGATGAAAACAAAGCTTGCGATTTTACACAAAGAAACTATTAATCACATCTAGAGCTTCGAAAGACAAAACAAAATACCGAAAATAGTAACCCAAAATAAGAATTTAATTAAAATGACGATACTAATTCTAACGAAGCGGCAAACCAATTACGGAATTAATAAAGTGTAGCGGCAAATTTAAAAATCACATAACAATTGGTTGACGAAGTCACATGTTTTTTTGTAAAATGTACTTATTTTTGTTTGTATTATGATGTTGCCATGGTTATTTGCCAAGAAAATCTCAATGTGAACAGACGCTTGTCTGGCGAGTCAATTGAAATTGTAGTTTTGTGTGTTTATATCCTGTTGTAATAAAACTATGTTATTAACTGTTACGGTTCAAATCGGCATTATTTGTTACTCATCTGTGTGAAAAATGGATAATATTCGGTAAATTAGCCAAAAATCAAGAATTTGGGGTTGAATACCTGTTAATTATTTGGGAGATATTCGCAAGAATTTGAAGGTTATACCTGCTGTATATCAAAATTGATATTATAAACCCTGAGATAAGATAAGTTCTTTTAAAGTTTATTTGTGAAGTGTGCCCTTTGTGTTGCTTCAACAACTTATGTAATAATATTGTAATATTGTTTTTCATATGAAAGGAAGATCATCTTTATTACGGGTGCAAGTAAAGCTACATTTGTTTTCCTACGTAATATTTGTGTCGCTTCAATGTGGGGTTCATATGTAGGTCCTTCAATAAAACATCATAATATGTATTACTATTATTACTAAGAAAAATAAATTAAATTAATTAAAATTTAAAGTTAAATAAGATTGAATTGAATAATTTGCATTCTGAAAAATCATATGTTTATTAATGTATTAATTTTTATAAAGTATGGGCGGCAGGTGACAAATTTAGAGAGTTGTCGCCAAATATTAATTAAAAAATATCACGGTCTAACTGTTGAACATGAGTACTCGATCTCAGAAGTCGGTTCTATCACACCTTACTATTATATGAGAAAATGAAACTATTTCCCAGTACGCAGCTGACTTCAGGCGGAATCTTAAAACACGTCAATCGCCTGCCGTTCTTTAACCTAAAATGCCTATAAAGCTCAATGTAAAAATCGAACATGTTTAAATATTATCTTCTGGTGTATTTCTGCAGTTCTCAGGTACTTTCGTGCTTCCTGCTAGGTACGTATAATTGGTTTACCTTTTATAAAGCAATCTCTACCTCCAAATGCTATTATCTTCATAGGAAGGTCACAGACCTCATCTGTTGCTTCCCTTTCGCTGGTAATCTAAATCCCGATGCGCAGTCAGACCAAATCTTCGGATCTTTCTTCAAACAGGATCCACTTACTCAATATTAACTTAGTAAGTTAATTTAACTTACTCTTTCTTCAAAGAAACTCGCTTTTTAAATTGAACAAAACTAATACTTTATTAATGTAAACAAAGTTAATTATTTTTAAATTTTTAGGATCAGATAAATAAATGCGTGTATTCCCACCAAATACAAAAAACGCTATCCTGTCATTGTTTTGTCAACAATTCTCATAGCAACCGACAAAATCTCCATGACAACGATACCAAAAAATACACACACTTACAATAAGGGCACTACGATCTAATTACAATATTAAAATTCAAATTTTGACAGCTAAATCCATTTTATAAAAATGTTCATATTTCATCGGCGTCACTCTCCATTCAAGCTCTGATTTTATAAATGCACTGTACATGTCCGAAACCTGCCTCTAGTACGCATATCGCACTCTACGGCTGTCTAAAACACATTTTCACTAACTGTTCCGATAAACGCAGCATACTCCCATGTGAATAAAAAAAAATCAGAGCTAAGCTTATATCTAAGCTCAAGGCATGTTATTGTATCTTTCTATATTATTTTCTTTAAATATAGAAACTTTTAAATTCGAATTTTTGATAATAATTCTTTTTGTCATAGGTTTGTTTTTAAATACGTATTTGGCAGTGTCTCAGACCAAGCAAAAAGTTATCTGCGTCTTGGTCAGCCCTTTATAACTGACCACAATGAAACCGAATTCCAAGACATCATACAAATGAACGAGTATTTTTAAAAAATGAAAATAACCGAGCTAACGAATAAAAATTCAACACAATATATATATATATATCATATATTTAAATAATTAACATTACATATCTATTATATGATATAAATCGACATTAGAGAAAATTATGCAGGAGATATTTTTAATAGTTTATTAAATGTATCTAAATTGAGATTGTTTATTTAGAATAGCTTAGATATGTTATAAAGGAGTAGTAATAATCAGATATCTACAATATAACCAAATATTTTGCAGTGTTCTCAGTGACTTAGCTCTAGCCATAAGCTTTTCTTATATCGCGGAATTTAGAATATCTAAGGCATATTTTTAAATAGATTAAAACAACCGGATAGCTATTAAACTAAATAAGTCGACATCGCTTAAAACTGGAGATATTTTCAATTGTGTTATTACAAACTTTGTGTAATCATTGCTGACAACATATCCATTCAATTTTTCAATTAATTTATATACAGGATTTCCTATATAATAGATATTTGTAAACAGTTTCAGAAATTTTGCAATACTCTTACTGAAGAATACTTTAGAATATATTTTCCTAAGAAATATATAATGTTTATAAATTCAAATTATGCAATAACTCTAATTTAAAGCTTCTAGTATATTATCTTAGGGACCTCGATGGGGCAGTGCGAATACGCAATGTCAGTCGAGGTCACAGTGAAATGCGTTCTGATCGGCTGTGTAGTCGAACCCCGGCTGAGGCGATAATCGTGATGCAAAAGCGGTTCCGGGGGGAGGGGGTGGTAGTATGAATGAATGGAGAAAATCAAGTATATTATCCTAAGAAATATAAAATTGTAAAGATAATTTAAATAGAATAATTATAAATATGTACAGTATAGAAAGATGTGTTATGGTATCGCAAATCTTGCTAGCCATTTTAAATAAATATATTTAGAATATACAACTTATATTTTTAAATAATCGAGAATATCTTAGACATTATATTATACAA